>CM033433.1:15345472-15613707 GCA_019425775.1 Rafetus swinhoei
GTCTGACCCAGTCTGGTTGTTCTTATGTTCATTCAAAACATATTCCATAAAAATATGGGAGTGCACTGTCCCCCTCCCCGACAAAAAATTGTAGAGAGTGGCAGTTTTTGTCTGAAAGTGTTTTCATTTTCAGCGAGTTTGGGTCAGAGTGTTCAATGTTCAGATGAATTTTTTTAGATTTTTGACTGTTGAAAATTGAAAAACAATTGGTCAAAACTTTTCCAAAACAAGAACACATTCCGACCACCTGTACAGATCACAGCCTGTTGTGACATGGTGAGGAATAAGAGGTTGATACTGTGTGAAATACAGGGAAACAGAAGTATTTCCAGCGTCTCGTAGATGATATTCCACTATTTTCTTGTAGTGTGCCATCCCGTAGACACAGAAGGCCAAGATTTTCAGAGGCCGCTGTGAGATCTGCAAGACCCAATACCCTTCAGTGTTGAGAATGGGCTTCCAAATCCCTTAGGCAGCTTCAAGAATTTTAGTCATTGGCTTCTTCACGTTTAACTGAGTCCACAGCTAAAGTGGCACCCCCTTTGGAGTGTAGAAAAGGCCTTCTCCATCCAAGGATTTTCAGCCATTTAACTACATCAGAACGTATCTACATATAGAATCTCACTGGACTGGAAATCTATTCTGACTTTATTTCAAGTAGCACAGAACCCCATTCGTGGGCGCTTGTTTTCTTTTAAAAAGAGGCTTGTTTTGGCTTTGTTTATGTCAGTCAGGAACACATTTAAGCTAAAAAATGGGAGAGGCTCAGACAAGAGCTATGAGAATATTTCAAAGCTGGAAAACCTGCCTTTGAGGAAGAGATTTAAGAAGCTCCCTGTTTCCTTTATCCAAGAGAAGGCTAAGGGTAAAGCCGATCCACAGCTTCTCTGTAAAAAAATTTTCCAGTCATAAAATTCTGACTCGTCAAAATCAGAACTTTCCCCTGAAAGTTACCCCCGTCCTGCCAACGTTTCTCCCACTACAAACAAGCCCTAGATTAGCCAATAGACGATGCTACTGATGTTGCTTCAAGTTCTTACAATCAGGCAGTTGTATTTTACCAGAGAGCATAATTAATTATTGGAACCACTTCCCTGGTGATGTGGCAAACTCCCCATCACTTGGAGTCTTTGCCTCAAGACCAGTTTCATGCCTTTCTAATGGATACGCTCTAGTTTGTATGAAATGCACGGCATGGTGAGGGAATCAATTGGTCGCGGTCCGTTGATCTATCGTCTGCAGGAGGTCAGAGTTGATTTACTAATAAGCCTTCTTCCCTTACAATTTATCATGAGCTTTCGTGGGTAAAACCCACTTCATCAGACCAATTGGAGTCAATTTGTGAATCAGCCACTCATAGCCTACAAGAAGGGTGTCCACACTGGGGTTTGCACCAGTCAGACTAAACTGGTTTAATTAAAATGCTGCATCTGTGTGTGTAGAGAAGGGCTCAGTTTGGCCCCAACAAGTGACATTAAACTCTGGGCTATTTCTGTGATGGACAAGGCTTGGAAAACAGAGAGAACATGCAAGTGCTTAACAAACATTAGCTGTCAATACAACTAGGAAGGATTCTTTCCAATTCCCGGGAGACAGGCCACAAATTTAATGAGCCCATTTGAGATCCAGCGCGCCGAGCAGCCCAGGGACTCTCCCCTCCAATGCCGTGATTTCACGTATAAAGAGCGTCCCTTGCAAACCGTACGTGTGGTCAGCACACGAGCCAGCTGCACACCCACGTGTTAGACGTCTAGTCCGCCTGCAGGTAGGGCTGCTAGCAAAGCCTGCGATGTGTTTTGGTTCTAGAGCCCGGGGCTCACTCCAATTTCAATCGGACCTGGCTGCTCAGTGAAAGTAGAGCTCCTTAAAAGCTTAGCTACCGGCCTTCATGCCTGGCTTGTTCTCTTGTTCATTTCCTTCTCTATTTCTGAATCGAACAGGGACAGGACAGCGGTGGCAAAGATGCCAGTACCCTGAGCCTGCCTGGGACTGGCCAGGTAAGTGCCTGCTGTTTACTCTGGTCTCTATATTGTGCCGTGTGAGACGGGCCAGGAGGGAACGGTGGCAGCTGGCAAAAGAGACAGTTCTACAATGCTGGCCACTTTCTAAAGGGACCCTGTAATGGTGGGATCCCTGCATGTTGAATGCCAGGCTTTCCCCCAGCCTTAAGGCTTGGAAACGCCGCTGGATTCCTTGGAGACTCTGACCTGAAATTGTCCAAGTGAGGAGCCAGTGCAAAATAGCCAATTTCCTGCATTGCAACAGGCTCTGGTTCTGACCTTCACTTCAGGAGTAGAACTTCATCCTGGGTCACTGTGACCCCGACCAGCCACTAACACAACCAGCCTCACCCGCCCTCTTGCCGGACTCTCACCCAGCCACTCCCCTGCCATCTTCCACACAGCCACCTATCCATCGTCCATCCACGCCCCTGGCTCCTCCGACCTTCACCCCATGTGAGCCCCTCTCCACCCCAGCCCTGTCACTCTGGGTTGCTGAATCTAGCTGTGAAAGATACATCCATGAGCATGTGTGTATAGTGTCTGGTGACTCGTCTTCACCTGACCTCTGCTACTTGTCTGTCCTTAAACTGGGAGCTCCTCAAAGCAGGAATTGTCCTTCTTAGGAAAGTGCCTAACGCACCGTGGGACATTCTCCTCTTAGCACAGATGCCATCCTATATGTTGTTATAGATTTACATATATTAGATATTGACATAGAGAGGACGCTTATTAAGTTTGCTGATGATACCAAGCTGGAAAGGGTTGCAAGTGCTTTGGAGGAGAGGGTCAGCAAGTTTGCAGATGACAATAAGCTAGGGGGAGAGGTAGATATGCTGGAGGGCAGGGATAGAGTCCAGAGTGACCTAGACAAATCAGAGGATTGGGCCACAAGAAATCCGATGAGGTTCAACAAGGACAAGTGCAGAGTCCTGCACTTGGGACGGAAGAATCCCAAGAATTGTTACAGGCTGGGGACCGACTGGCTAAGTAGCAGTTCTGTAGAAAAGGACCTGGGGATTACAGTGGATGAGAAGCTGGACGTGAGTCAACAGTGTGCCCTTGTACCCAAGAAGGCTAATGGCATATTAGGTTGCATTAAGAGGAGCATTGCCAGTTGATCCAGAGATGTAATTATTCCTCTTTACTTGGCTCTGGTGAGGCCACATCTGAAGTATCGTGTCCAGTTCTGGGCCCCCAATTACAGGAAGGATATGGATGCTTTAGGAGGGTCCAGTGGAAGGCAACCAAAATGATTAGGGGGCTGGAGCATATGACCTACGAGAAGAGGCTGAGGGAGTTGGGTCTATTTAGTTTGCAGAAGAGAAGAGTGAGGGGGAATTTGATAGCAGCCTTCAACTACCTGCAGGGAGGTTCCAAAGAGGCTGGAGAAAGGCTGTTCACAGTAGTGATGGATGGCAGAACAAGGAACAATGGTCTCAAGTTGTGGTGGGAAAGGTCCAGGTTGGATATTAGGAAAAACTATTTCACTAGGAGGGTGGTGAAGCACTGGAATGGGTTACCTAGGGAAGTAGTGGAGTCTCCATCCCTAGAGGTGTTTAAGTCTCGGCTTGACAAAGCCCTGGCTGGGTTGATTTGGTTGGGATTGGTCCTGCCTTGGGCAGGGGGCTGGACTTGATGACCTTCTGAGGTCTCTTCCAGCTCTATGGTTCTATAATTCAAACTGATCTGGACAAACTAGAGAAATTATCTGAGATAAATAGGATGACATTCAATGAGGACAAATGCAAAATGCTCCACTTAGGAAGGAACAATCCGTCACACACACACAGAATGGGAAGCGACTGTCTAGGAAGGAGTACGGCAGAAAGGGATCTAAGGGTCAGAGCAGACCACAAGCTAAATATGAGTCAAAAGTGTGACATTGTTGCAAAAAAAGCAACATGATTCTGGGCTGCATTAACGGGAGTGCTGTGAGCAAGACACGAGGAGTCATTCTTCCGCTCTACTCTGCTCTGATTAGGCCTTAGTTGGAGTATTGTGTCCAGTTCTGGGCACCACATTTCAAGAAAGATGTGGAGAAATTGGAGAAAGTTCAGAGAAGAGCAATTAGAATGATTAAAGGTCTAGCGAACATGAGCTATGAGGGATGACTGAAAGAATTGGTCTTGTTTAGTTTGGAAAGGAGAAGACTGAGAGGGGACAGGATTGCAATTTTCAAGTATCCAAAAGGGTGTCACAGGGACAAATGATTCTCCTTGGCCTCTGAGGATAGGATAAGAAGCAATGGGCTTAAATTGCAGCAAGGGAGATTTAGGTTGGACATTAGGAAAAACTTCCTACCTGTCAGGGTGGTTAAACACTGGAATAAATTTCCTAGGGAGGTTGTGGAATCTCCATCTCTGGAGATATTTAAAAGCAGGTTGGACAGACACCTGTCAGGGATGGTCTACACTAGACGGTGCTTGGTCCTGCAGTGAGGGCAGGAGACTGGACTTGATGCCTCTCGAGGTCCCTTCCATTTCTAGTGTTCTATGAGTTTATGATGATCATATTCCCATTGTTACCATGATGATTATAACAGCAAGCTACCCCCATGGCTAGCTCCTCAGGTGCTGTCAATTAGCATAACCCCATTGATTTCACAAGAACTGCACTGATTTCCCCCAGCTATGGACCCATGCTGCTGCCTCCCTCTTCTGTCTCTATCTGTCATACCACCGTCCTCTGTGTCCGGGAAGCTACGGCGGTGTGAGATCCATATCTGGCTCAGAATACATTCTCGTGAACTAGAGAAAATGCTGACGTCACAGGGCGTCTGGCAATGGACACCAGAGGAAGCAGCACAGAGCCCAAGTATTGATTAATTGCAGAGATTAAGGAAAGCTGTCTCTTGGGAGGATGGGTAGAAATCTGTCACTCTTGGAACAAAGTTCAGTAGAACAAGGTTCCCTCGGCCCTGGAAGCACGTCCTCACAGTTGTGGTGTTACACAGTCATTTCCATTGTATTTACATTGCCAGGGTGTAAGGGCCTTGTTCTTCACGGCTGTGCCCGCACGTCATCCTTTCTCTTCGCACAACGTAACTGCAGAGGGGCTCTATTTCCAAGGGGCCCATCTCAACCCCTGGGCTCCTAAATACCTTTGAAAATTCGGTCCCTTGGTCCTTTCAACATTTCACCCACTCTCCAGACCACTGAGGAGAACACACCCTTCATGCCTCTGACATGACTGTATTTTTCCCCTACAGAGAATCCGTATCAGCCCTCCACCAGCATTAGGTGCTGCCCCATCGTCTCACCCAGAGCAGATTTTCAACCAAGTGCCTTCTAATTGAGAGGTAAGCATTGATAAGAACAGCCAGACTGGGTCAGACCAAAGGCCCATCCAGCCCAATGTCCTGGCTGTCCACTGTGGCCAGTGCCAGGTGCCCCAGAGGGAGGGAACAGAACAGGGACTCATCAAGTGATCCCTCTCCTGTCGCCCATTCCCAGCCCCTGACAAACAGGCTAGGGACACCATCCCTGCTCAGCCTGGCTAACTGATGGACCGATCCTCCATGGATTTATACAGGTTTTGTTTTTCAATCCTGTTATAGTCTTGGCCTTCACAACATCCTCTGGCAACGAGTTCCACAGGTTGACTGTGTACTGTGTGGAAAAAAATACTTCCTTTTGTTTTAAAACTGCTGCCTTTTAATTTCATTGAGTGATTCCCCCCCCAGCTCATGTGTAAGGACAATGAACAAACAGCACTTGCTTATTTACTTTCTCCATCCCAGTCATGATTTTATAGACCTCTATCATATCTCCCCTTAGACTTCTCTTTTCCCAGCTGAAAAGTCCCAGTCTTATTAATCTCTCCTCAAATGGAATCTGTTCTATACTCCTTGTAACTTTTGTTGCCCTTTTCTGAACATTTTCAGATTACAAGATACCTTTTTTGAGATGAAGCAACCACATCTGCACATAGTATTCAAGATGTGGGCGTACCATGGATTTATATAGATGCAATATGGTATTTTCTGTCTTAGAATCTTGGAATCCTAGAACACTAGAACTGGAAGTGACCTCGAGAGGTCATTGAGCCCAGTCCCCTGCCCTCATGACAGGACCAAGCACCATCTAGATCATCCCTGACAGGTGCCTGTCCAACCTGCTCTTACATATCTCCAGTGATGGAGATTCCACAACCTCCCTAGGCAATTCATTCCAGTGTTTAACCACCCTGACAGGTAGGAAGTTTTTCCTAATGTCCAACCTAAACCTCCCTTGCTGCAGTTTAAGCTCATTGCTTCTTGTCCTATCCTCAGAGGTTAAGGAGAACAATTTTTCTCCCTCCTCCTTGTGATACCGTTTTAGATACTTGAAAACTGCTGTCATGTCCCCTCTCAGTCTTCTCTTTTCTAAACTAAACAAGCCTAATTATTTCAGTCTTCCTTCATAGCTCATGTTCTCTAGATCTTTCCTCATTCTTGTTGCTCTTCTCTGGACCTTTGCCAATTTCTCCACATCTTTCTTGAAATGTGGTGCCCAGAACTGGACACAATACTCCAATTGAGGCCTAATCAGCACAAAGTAGAGCGGAAGAATGACTTCTTGGCTATGTCTACACTCACGGCTTCTTGCGCGAGTAATATGCAAATGAGGCTAAGCGTGGAATATCGCCGAGCCTCATTTGCATACCTAATGAGCCACCTTTTTCAGAAGAGGCTCTTGCGCAGAAGGAGCGTCTACACTGCCCCTTCTTGCACAAGAAAACCCTCTTGCGCAATGCCGTTCTTCCTGAAAAGTAATAGGTGTAATGGCATTGCACAAGAGGGTTTTTCTTGCGCAAGAAGGGGCAGTGTAGACACTCCTTCTTGCACAAGAGCCTCTTTAGGTATGCAAATGAGGCTCAGCGATATTCCACGCTTAGCCTCATTTGCATATTACTTGCGCAAGAAGCCACGAGTGTAGACATAGCCCTTGGCTGCGTCTAGACTGGCATGATTTTCCGCAAATGCTTTTAATGGAAAAGTTTTCCCATTAAAAGCATTTGCGGAAAAGAGCGTCTAGATTGGCACAGACGCTTTTGCGCAAAAGCACTTTTTGCGGAAAAGTGTCCGTGCCAATCTAGACGTGGTTTTGCGCAAGAAAGCCCCGATCGCCATTTTCGCCATCGGGGCTTTTTTGCGCAAAACAGTCCTGAGCTGTCTACACTAGCCCTCTTGTGCAAATACATTTGCACAGGAGGGCTTTTTCCCGAACAGGAGCAGCATAGTATTTGCGCAGGAACACTGACAATCATACATTAGATCATCAGTGTTCTTGCACAAATTCAAGCGGCCAGTGTAGACAGCTGGCAAGTTTTTCCGCAAAAGCAGCCGCTTTTGTGGAAAAACTTGCCAGTCTAGACGCAGCCCTTGTGTCTTGCTCAAAACACTCCTGTTAATCCAGCCCAGAATCATGTTTGCTTTTTTTTATATCACTGTTGACTCATATTTAGCTTGTGGTCCACTATGATCTGTGTGTCTGACAATTTTGTTCTTTACTATAGTTTCAACTACTTTGCCTGGGACTAAAGTCAGGTTTACCAGCCTGTAACTGCCAGATCACCTCTAGAGCCTTTTTTAAAAATTTGGTGTCACATTAGCTATTCCCCAACCCTCTAGTGCAGGAGCTAATTTACATGGCAGATTGCAAACCACAATGAGGACTTTTGCAATTTCACATTGGAGTTCTTTCTGCTTGGTTGAATACCATCTGGTCCTGGGGATTTGTTACTGTTTAGTTTATCCATTTGTTCTAATGGCACTTCAGTCTGGGACAGTTTCTCGGATTTGTCACCTAAAAAGAATGCCTCAGGTTTGGGAATCTCCCTCACATCCTCAGCCATGATGCCAACCCAGAGAACTCATTTAGTTTCTCTGCAATGACCTGCTCCCTTAGCATCTCACTTGGCCAGTGTCCCCACTAGCCTTTCCTGCTTCTGATGTTCTTTTTAAAAAGCTATTACTTTGAGTCTTTGGCTAGCTGTTCTCCAAACTCCTTCTGGCTTTCTCATCATTTTATTATACTTCATTTGACAGAGTTTATGCTCCTTTCTATTTTCCTCACCCAGTTTTACCATCTGCTTTTTAAAGTATGGCTTTTCTCCTCTCCCCGCTTCTTTTCTTGTGTTCTTTAGCCACAGTGGCACTTTTTTTTTGGTTCTCTTTTTATGTTTTTTAATTTGGGGGGTACATTTAAGTTGAGCCCCTGGTACAGCATCTTTAAAAAGTTTCCATGCAGCTTGCAGGGATCTGACATTGGGCTCTGCACCTTGGCAGGTCTGTAACCAACCTCCTCCCTTTTGTGTACTGTCCCTGCCTGAAATTACATGCCCCAGCATTGGGCTGCTGAGGTGCTTTCCCCCCCGCAGGGATGTTCAATGTAGTTTAACCATGTGCACTGTACCAAGGGGTCCAGCTGTATTTACCTCTCGCAGCAGACCTTGTGCTCCACCTAGGAGTGGAGCAAGAATTGCCCCTCCTCGTGGGTTCCAGAACCAGCTGCTCCAAGAACCAGGCATTTAAAGGGGCAAGAAACTTTCTCTCTGCACCCCACCCTGAGGCAACATACACCCAGTCACTGTGAGGTGTGGGCAGGGCCCCTCTGTCCTTGGCCAGCATTGGGGCCAGCAGCCTTCCTCCTTTGCCAGGGCTGGGCTGGGATAGGGAACCCAGCTGCTTCTTCTGGACTCCCTCCCCTATTGGCGCTAGCACTGTAAGTACTTGCTCTCCAACTCTTTCCTTTTCCTTTTCCTTTTCCTTTTCCTTTTCCTTTTCCTTTTCCTTTTCCTTTTCCTTTTCCTTTTCCTTTTCCTTTTCCTTTTCCTTTTCCTCTTCACCTTCACCAGCCCATCTGCTCACGGGGAAGACTTTTAAAGGCCTGGGGCAGGCCTGAAGTGGAGCCAGCTGGCCCCAATCTGCCTGGGCCGGCTCCCTGCCAGCTGCTCCTAATTGCCCTGACGCCCTCCGCCCCTACTTAGCAGCCTTTGGCCCTTCCAGGCTACCTTTCCCCATTCTGTAGCAGGCTCTGGCTGGGCTGTGTCCTAGGGGCTGGTGGGAATCCCCCGTATTGCTGAGGGTTTATTTTTGCAGCCTCCCATCTCCATGAGCGTCTCCCCATCACTCGGGCTCTCTGGGCCGGGCGGGCGCTGACAGGCCCTGCGGCTGGGCTCCGAGCCTGGAGTTCCTGGCCAGGGGGTGCCAGGGAACAGTTTGGCTCATTGAAGATTTTGACACCATTTGACTCTGGGCTTTCTCTCCCCTGACCGCCCCTCCCCCAGCAGCAGGACCTGCTCTGACCTTCTGCCAGACCCTGTGCCCCATGGATCAGCCCCATTGCACCAAGTTCCTCTGGTGCCTGTTACAACAACCGCCTCCGTCAATGTGGGAAACATTGATTCCAATGGGAGTTAGGCGCTTTAACTGCTTCAGTGTCATTTCCAATCCCAAAAGGAAATGATTTGCATCATTAGGTTGTCACCGAGGGGTGGGGAGCCACAGTAAGACAGGACTCTCAGCCAGCAGGGAGAACAGGAGGGATATTGGGTCCCAGGGACCCAGCATAGCACAGACTGGTCAGCACAGGGACCAGGAGCAGCCAGTACAACCCAGCTTGGGGAGAGGGGCCCAGAGCCAGGGCTCCCTCCCCCCATATCCTAAGCCAGCTGAGACTCCCCCACACACCCAGCAACCTGCTCCCAACCCTGCAGGCAGCCCCGCCTCCTCCATTGTCCAACTTCCCGGGCAAAAGGGGTTACCTGGTCGCACCCCCTCCCAGGCTCATGTTACAGAAAGCCTGGGCCATTGGGTATGTACTGGGACAGGGGCAGCCCCCCTCAGTGAGAGTCACACCTGAAATTCCCATCGCCAGCTAGGTATTGGTGCAGTGCCCAGGGAAACTGAGGCACACACACAGGGATCCCACCAGACAGTAGAAATTGCATCGCAACAAAACAGTGAACAGAGCGAATACAACCCCCCCTTCGTCACGTAGGTGCCTAAGGACCGTTGGAACCCTGGCCCCAAATGTTTTGTCTAAGATAAGGAGAAATGTTGACGGTTCAAATTATATGCTTGCATCAATATTACAAGTGGTTGGCACCCAATAAAAAGGTCTGGGGACCCGGAGGCACCGAGGCAGGATGGGACATTATGCTCAGCGATTGACAAGTGGGATTTCTGTAGCTGAAGTGGAATTGCATGCCAATCTCCTACATGCCCACAGAGAGTAAACGTCAGTGCTTTCAGTGACAGGGCGGGGAAGCGCTGGGTTGGGTTCCCTAGGGAGGGGGTGGAATCTCCATCCCCAGCGGTTTCTAAGTCCCGGCCTGACAAAGCCCTGGCTGGGATGGTTGAGTTGGGGTTGGTCCTGCTTTGGGCAGGGGGCTGGATTCGGTGCCTCCTGAGGTCTCTGCCAGCCCTGTGAGTCTGTGATTCTCGGTGGGAATATTCGAAGTACCCTAATAGACTTTGACACTCAGTTAATGGGAACTTGGCTTCCAAATCCCCTCGGCAGTTTTGGAAAATCCCAGCCACCACTTCCATGGGCAGTCGCTCCTCTTGTTCGGTGGCTGATCTAATAGGAGCAGGAAGGCATTCCGGTTCCTGCAGTACATGGTGTTGGGTGACCAGAGCCATGTACTGAGGTAGGGCTGCATTACACCGGCCGGGTCTGGTCCCCGAATCGCTCGGTCTATGCTTCATTTGCATGCTGTGCCTTCCCTAGACGCCGCGCCCATGGCAGACGCGGAGAGGGAGAACCAAAGCCATGTAACGGAATTCATCCTCCGGGGCTTCCGGATCCCCTACCCATTCTGCACGGGCCCCTTTGTGCTGGTTCTGCTCACGTACCTCACCACCGTGGTGGGGAACACACTGATCATCGTGGCGGTGCTGGTGGACCGGGGCCTGCACACCCCCATGTATTTCTTCCTGGGGAACTTGTCCTGCCTGGAGATCTGGTACACGTCCAACATCATCCCCAGGATGCTGCAGGGTTTCCTGGCCGAGAAGGGCGTGGTGATCTCCTTCGGCGGCTGCATCGCCCAGCTGTATATCTTCGGCTCCCAGGCAGCCACCGAGATCTTACTGCTCACGGTGATGGCCTACGACCGCTACCTGGCCATCTGCCACCCGCTGCGCTACACAGCCCTCATGAACGGGAGGGCGTGCCTCGAGCTGGCGTCCTGCTCCTGGCTCGGCGGCTTCCTCTTCAACCCAATCATCATGGCCTGGATTTACAGGCTACGCTTCTGCGGCCCGAATGAAATCGACCATTTCTTCTGCGACTTCCTGCCCCTGGTCACGCTCTCGTGCAGCGATACCTGGCTCATCACCTTGGCCGCCTTCCTGCTCTCCAGCACCGCCACCCTCATCCCCTTCCTGCTCATCCTGACGTCCTACGTTCTCATCATGGCGGCCATCGTAAAAAACCCGTCCCGCGCCGGGCGGCGGAAGGCCTTCTCCACCTGCACCTCCCACCTGATCGTGGTCAGCATCTTCTACGGAGCCCTGGCCATTGTCTACATGGTGCCGACAGCCAGCACAGCCGTGAACCTCAACAAAATCTTCTCCCTGCTCTACAGCCTGGTCACCCCGCTGCTCAACCCCCTGATCTACGCCCTGCGGAACAAGGACGTGAATGAGGCCCTGAGGACAATGGCCGCGTGGCTGGCAGGTTCCCAAAGGAGATGGAGGGGAAAAGAGAAAGCAGGGATTTAAAAATGGAAACCACAGCAGGACCTCCGCTGTGAGCCCCTCGGACACAGAGGCTGTTCGCAAGGCTGAAATGTTTCTTCCTCTGGACACAAGGTTGGGGCTGTTCTTTCATGCGCTTGCAACCGAAAGTTGACTTAGCAGAGCTCCGCACAAGGAAAAAGCTGCTTTCCTTTTTGTTTTTGTACTTTGTGGTTAACAGAGCACTGTGCTGTATTTGCTTTTATGTTGGGGGCAGGTTGTTGTTACCTCTGTTGCTGCCTGATTGTTAGCAGCCTCTCTCCATCCTCTTTGGAACCCCCTTCAGGAGCTGCAGGCTGCTACCAAATCCCCCCTCACTCTTCTCTTCTGCAGACTAAACAAACCCAAATCCCTCAGCCTCTCCTTGTAACTCATGTGCTCCAGCCCCCGAATCAGTTTGGTTGCCCTCCGCTGGACTCTCTCCAAGGCATCCACAACCTCTCTGTAGTGGGGGGCCCAGAACTGGACACAATACTCTAGATGTGGCCTCCCCAGAGCCGAATAAAGGGGAATAATCACTTCCCTAGATCTGCTGGCAACGCTCCTCCTAATGCAGCCCAGTGAGCCATTAGCCTTCATGGCTCATCTGGTGACTCATCTCCACTGTAACCCCAGGTCCTTTTCTGCTGAACTGCTGCTTAGCCAGTGGGTCCCCAGCCTGTACCAATGCTTGGGATTCTTCCCTCCCGAGGGCAGGACTCTACACTTGTCCTTGTTGAACCTCCTCAGATTTCTTTTGGCCCAACCCTCCCATTTGTCTAGGTCACTCTGGACCCTATCCCTGCCCTCCAGCGTATCTACCTCTCCCCATAGCTTAGTGTCCTCTGTGAACTAGCGGAGGGTGCACCCCATCCCCTCGTGAGCTGAGATATTTTTGTTAGTCTCTAAGGTGCTGCAGGACTGCTCATTGGTCTCCAGCATGTGCCCCCCATGGGCTGCAGTAACGAGGGCTTGCTGTCCATGGGGACACACTACCAGGGCAGATTGTGGGGCAGATTTATAAAGTGCTGCTGCCTGGGGATACAGGTAAGGCAGCTCGCGAGGCTTTTCACACGAGTGTCTATTGATTTCGGGGGGGGTCTAGCCACCGCAGCCCATCTGCAAATCCCATGATGCGCCCATACAGGGAGTTACGCATTAGAACCACAGAAATGCGAGGCTGGAAGGGACCACAGTGCTGACGCAGGGCCGCTAAACCCTCAGCCAGCCCCGAGAGGCTGTTCCTCAAAACCGCCAAGGACGGGGACCCCCGGGGCACCCTGTTCTGGCGCGTCGTGGCCCTGGGCGCTGGGACACTGGTTTGCTCACATCTCACCACTTCCGCCCCTCGCTCCTTGTCCTGCCTGCCGCGGGCCCAGAGAACCATGGGCCCCTGCGCCCTTTAGAACAGCCTGTAACCTATTTGCTCCCTGGCAGCCGCTCCCCTCTGCTTTCCCAGCTCGGGACCAGACCGGCCCCCGGGTCGGAACGTTTCCCTCCCAGGGCAGGGCTCTCTCCCTTTGCTCGCCTCTGGACTCTCTCCGGTTTGTCTGCGTCTGTCCTCAAGGGCGGCACGCAGGGCGGGACACAGGCAGGCTGCCAGGGGGTGGGAGGGCAAAGGAGACAGTGGTCCCAGGACCGGGCCATGCAGAAGGGTAGCGGCAGATGGAGCCCCAGGCCCTATAAATCACTGGGGGCTGCCTGGGACAGGCGCACGGCTCCACAGGTGGCGCTGATGGCTACCCCGCCTCTCCCCTTCTGACCCAGGGCCATGGGCCAGGGCCCCACTTCCGCCTAGGGGCCCAGGTGGGCTGAGGACTCCCCAGTGCCCAGCAGCTGAGGACTCCCCGGTGCCCAGAGACAATGGCCAGCCCTCTTAGCTCTCCCTCGAATGAGAGTAGCCTCTCACAACTTCATGCTCCATTCGGGACCCCCTGCAGCCTCCGGGCGCAGGGCCACCCCTGGCCCAGCATTCCCCTGCTCCAGCCCTTCCGGCTAACTCTGGGACTGCCCGGAAAGGTGAACTCGGCTGCCCCCCGTTCGCATGGGGAGCGGCTGCGTTCTCCCCAGACCCGCCGCATTCGGGCAGTGACCAAAATGAACTGCCAGCTTCCCAGCCTAACCCCTGTTAGTCCACAGCCCAACCCCCTCCCCCCCCATGGGAGTGCATCTGTAGGGCCGGCTCCTCCTCCAGCAGGAAGCACAACAGGGCCAGGGAGTCCCTGCCCCAGTGATGCGCAGCAGCTGGCTGGGACTTACACTGGGGTTAAGATTTTAAAAGACGTGTCAAGGGTTTGGATGCCCAGGGCCCATTAAAATTGCTCCCTGCAAACTCTTTGCCTTCTTGATTTAATTAGCTGTGCGACTCCCTGGCTCCGGTCGCCCAACAGCGCTCTGCAGGGTGCGGGGGTCCTCCCTCGTTAGCGACAGGCCTGCGCGAGTCTCTCAAACCGCGGCTCCCAAACAGAACTGTGCACCGGGCGCTCGGCTGGGAGGTGGGAACCCAGGATCCAGGTCCCAGGGATTTCAGCAGGCGAGAAGGAGGGAGCCCCCCGCCCCCCACTTGAGCAGCCCAGAGCTCGGTGGTTCTGGCCCACACGTGGGAGGGGAGCCGGTGCTCAGATCCCTTCTCCCCACAGGCAGAATGGGAAGTTGGGACACTGCCCTCCTATGCGGCGAATGGAGAATCCAACCACAGGGCTACATGAGACAACGGAGGGCGCCCGTCTCCACCTTGTGTGGGGTGAAGCCTGTGGGGCGTTCGCCAAGGTGCAGAGCTTCTCCAAAGACATGCCCAGCTCGAGCTCCAGTGGCCTGGAGTTTCCAGGAGGGAAATCAAGGCAGTCCTCCAGCCGCTGCTGGTGAAGGGAGGATTACAGTCCCGGGTGCACGGCTGGGCTTTCACGCCACCGGGGCCAGAGACAGAGAAGCCAGGTCTAATAACACCAACATCATTTGCCCCTCATGGCAGGATACTGAGAGGTGTTTCAGGGGCTAGAAGAAAGGCAGGCAGAAGGAAACATGCCCCCGACTCCCCTCCGTCCAGTAGCACTCGGGCGCCTGGCTTGGTGCATCTCGAGGCAAATAAAACTCTGCATGCTCTGTCAGGAGAGTCTGGACAAGCCGTAGGTTTGAGTCGGGGGGGTACCTGGTGTAACTGCCCCTCCAGCCCCGAGCAGCACAGCTTGCTGGCCACGGCAGCTGAGTCGGGAGCGGCCGCTCGGCGCTCTCCGATTGCCAGGCCTCGCCGGGGCTTTGCACCGCGGGAGAGCTGGGATGGTGCCGAGGGGCTCAGCCACGCCAGTGCAATCCCGACGCAGTGCCGCTCGGCTGTCGCTGCTATCAGAACCCGGCCTGCTGGCTCAGGGAGGTCCCATGGAGAAATTAGTGCGGTTACCCCAGGTGCGGTTGGCCCAGCCCACTGCTGAAAGCTCACTGCACGGAGCTAGTGGTGTGGCAGGGGTCATGCTGCAATCACCCTTGTTTTTAATTAATACCCAGAGGCCTAATTGCAGCGCCCCCGCCACCCATGGGATGTCTCAGTGAGGTCGAGTCTTTGCTTAGATACATCCCAGCTATTCAAATCCCTCCCTCCCAGGGGGTGGGAGCAGGCTTGGTCTAGGTCCTGGGGAAATTCAGCGGGGCTGGTTACCCCGGGTGCTGGAAGCCATCCCGGTGCTGGCAGGTTGGTGACCCGAGCCCATTTCACACCAGAGCCTGCCCACTCCTAGGAGCCGGGTGGGACGTGCGAAGCCAGGTGGCCGGGCTTTGCTGGCTGCTGTGGCGTTTGACCTGACTCGCCCAGTGAGGTTGTTTTGTGCCTGTCGCCCTTAGGCAGGATAGCCGCGAGGATGTCAGTGCCTCCAGGGCAGCTGACCAACCAGCCAACACAGCCGGAGCAAACGGTGCTGGCTACCTCTGATAACCAGGCACGTTTCTTTGCAGAGACCCTCGGAAACACCTGATGCTTCGGGCGTAGCATGTCTGAAAGAAGCCAAAGGGAGTTGGGTGCCTCTGGAAGTCACTCTGAATTGCGCTTCTAACTCCCACAGGCACCCTTTAAACCCAGCCACGTGCTGGGTTTATGCGCAGTGTCCACAGAAAAGCAGCGAGGACTGTTTGAGAGGCCGTGACGGGGCATTCTGGGCAACGGGCTGGTTTCTGTTCCTCTGGCGCACAGACCAAAGCCCCCCTCGCTGGTGACCAAGCTCAGAATCCGGGGGGTGCCACGTGAAAACTCAGCAGTCGTGACGCACCTAAGAGCAGTGCCTGTCCACCCAGCAAAGTCCCCGCCTGGCGAGCCAGGGTCTGAACGCACCGCAGGCCTGCATCCCCAGCGACAGCGTGAAACAAAGCGCCGCCAGCCAGCCGTGGCGGCACCGGAGAGTCTGGGCAAGGCAGTCTCGGCTCTAGCGCACATGTTCGGCACAGCACGGATCTGGGACCGGGCCCATACGCTGGGGGCGTGGGGTCTTTGGGAGCAGCCAATCGGTGAGTGCTGTGAGTGGCTGGTGGCCAGGGACTGGACGCGCCAGGGAGATGCTCAAAGGGCTGGCGATTGTCTGTCACTAAGCTACAGTGACCACAGGGCCTGCAGAGGCCTTGGGAGAGCTTGTGTGACCCACGGCCGGTGTTCCCTCTAAGCTGAGCGTGTGGGCAGCCGCCCAGGAGAGTCAAATGCCACCCAGCTGATTAGCAGGGCGCCCACAACTAGCACCAGCTGGCAACATTTGTTTCTGTTGGTGGTGCATGTCCACGCATGCCTCAGGGCACATAACAAAACGTTTTCCACACACGGATGGAAAACAATTAGAGGGACCATTGCCCACGGCCAGACCATTGACCACCTCCCCTCTGGCAGGCACAGACAAATGGCAGGAGGGTGGCAGCGATCTCCCAGCCCCTGAGAGGAGTCACAGTCCGGGTACAAAAGGAATTGGGAAGGACGCAACCAGTCGGAGAACTCCTGGCTGTCCTGGAGCAGGCACCCCAGCCCACGGTCCCATGCCCCCTGGGAATGCTCGTCTGTTCTTTCTGTCCAATGCAGAAAAGCAAGGTACCTGCACGGGGGAGCGGGGCTCTCCCAGCTAAGAGGTACCGGCCCGGCCTCACCATCACGCGGCAGCCAGACTTGGAAAAGGAGCAGCAAAGCCCTGCACTTTGGAAGAAGTGGCTGCCCAGTCTGGCAAGGCACCCTCCGGTTCCCGCATCCCTCTCCCTCCTGCCCGGGTCACTCCCGGCCTGCCTGGCTCTGCCAGCGCTGCAAGAGCTCCAGCGAGCCGGACAGCCCATTTCCAAACTTTGCTCTTGCTCCAAAGCCCACAAAGGGGCCGCAGTTACCAGTTGCCGCCCAGCGACTTCTGAGCAAGCACATTGATTTCTAAGGTGAAAGCAGAGAAAAACAACCAGGGGCCTGCACACGGGCTGATCCCACAATCCAGATCCCACCCCGGCTCCGGCCTCGGGCTCTGGCAGGGCTGAGCCCTTCAAGTCCCACAACAGGGTTTCTTCGGTGGTTACAAGCTCACGGCTGCCTCGCACTTCACTTTTTCCTGTACACGGCTTAGGCCTTTGAGCCAGAGGCTTGGAAAAGGGGATGGCCAGGCAGGAACCTCTCCTCAGGGTACGTCTTCTAAAGGCTGCCTTTGTGCATAACCAGAGGTGGAGGATTCGCATTCACCTTCCCCTCCAGGCTCCCAGGAGAACCACTTTGGTGCCAAAAGCCTGTTCCTGCCTGGTACATTTGTCCAATACAATCCTTTCGCTGGGCTCACAGCAAGAGCCAGAATCACAGTCCTCAAAACTGACATAACTGAGCGAATGGTGAAAGATGAGCCAGGCAAATAGGCTGACCCTGGAATAGGGTTTCTTCTCCATAAACCTTACACGAAAGAAACCAAACAGAGAAATCTGGAGTGGTGCTCTGTTATGGCACAGCTAATTCAATGCTTTAGGTCTGAAAACTAGAAGAAAATGTTATTGGAAACCAAATTGACTATAGCCAGTTTTCATTAAAACCTAGCAAATAAGAAGAGTTTATAGGGATGAAGAAGAAAATACACTTGATGGAATTCCCATTTGAAAAAATTTACTAAAAAAACGTGAACAGAAATATTTCAGCAATCCCTTTTTTAAAGAAATCTGACAAAAAACAACTTCATAAAAATAACACTGTTTTTAAAAAAAAATGCAATCATCGAGATAAAGCATGATCATTTTCCTTTTATTTTACCCAAAAAAATTGAGTTAAGGACCCGAGCCTCACTGGGCCAATCTGCTAGTAATACAAAAACAATACAATGGACCCCCGCCCCCTCCCGAAAAGGCATTTAAACTCTGCCAAGGTTGACACTGCGGGCTCTATCATGCCTACAATGCTGGGTTTAACTGCCTCCCGAGGCTTGCCATGGTCAGCAAGTGCCTGATTTTACAGCACTAGAGGAGTAAGCGTATGCCCTGCCCTGACATGTAATATCTGTCGCATTGCTGGATTTGTGCATTGTCCAGTCTTGCAGCTTTGACAAGTTGCATACTTCCCTCATTGTGCTGGCTATGCCGTGAAATGCATGGTATTCGGTCACCCACACAAGCTATCGCTCATTTACATTTTTGCATATTCTACTGTTTCGCTATGAAAATTATGCATGAATGAAGCAGGCACAGGAAGAAGAAATCCTCAATGAAAAGTACAGAAAGGTCAGTGACTTTTAGCCTGTGGATGTATCCAAATGCTGCATACTTCCCTGCCTCTCCAGGAGAACTGGAGAACTTTACAACTTCTCAAAGCTGCATGGAAGACAACACTGTTTCCCCACGCCCAAATCTGGCCAAGCACAGAAGCATCAACCCGAAGAGGTTGCCTGAGGGAACAGCTTCCAGCCTGTTGATTTCCTGAGAGCACTTTTTATCTCCTTGTTCCTCAGGCTGTAAATAACAGGGTTAAATGTTGGCGTCAGCACCGTGTATACCAGGGAAAGGAACCTGTCATGGCCCTGGGGTTGCACCGAAGTGGGCTGCATGTAGATAAGTATTGCGGTGCCGTAGAAGAGGGAAACCACGAGGAGGTGTGAGGAGCAGGTGGAGAAGGCTTTGTGTCTGCCCTCAGCCGAGGGCATCTTCAGGATGGTGGAGATGATCAGGCTGTAGGACAAGAGGATGAGCAAAAACGGGACCAGGATAAGAAGCACCGTGAGGATCGTAACGGCAGCTTTGTACTGGTGGGTGTCGGTGGTGGCCAGCCCCAACACAGGGAGGATGTCGCAGAAGAAATGGCTGATTCTGTTAGGCCCACAGAAGGGCATTGCAAATATTGACACAGTTTGGCTGAAAGCTGCCAAGGTACCAATGGTCCATGCACCGCCCGCCAGCTGAGCGCAGACCCGCTGGTTCACAATGAGGGTGTACTGCAAGGGGCAGCAGATGGCCACGTAGCGGTCGTAGGCCATGGCGGAGAGCAGGCAGCACTCCGTGATGCCGAAGAACAGAAAGAAGCACATCTGAGCCCCGCAGCCCAGGAAGGAGATGGTCTGGGACTCTGAGAGCAGGTTCACCAGCAGCTTGGGCAGGGTGACGGAGGTGTAGCAGACCTCCAGGAAGGACAGGTTCCGGAGGAAGAAGTACATGGGGGTGTGGAGGGCCGGGTGGGCCACTGTGACCAGAACGATCAGTGTGTTCCCTACCACTGCAAACACATAGAAGGCGAGCACCAGCACGAAGAGTGGGACTTGCAGTGCCTGGAAATCAGAGAATCCCAATAGCTCGATCTCAGTCACACAGCTCTGGTTGCCCTTCCCCATGTCTGCAGCAGCCGCCTGGGCCGCCCTGGGACCTGCAAACAAAGGGGAGGCTTTGCTAACATCAGACGCCCTCCTCAGCTGATACGGACATAGTAGTGGTCAGGGACGGGCTTTCATAGACTCATAGGGTTGGAAGAAGCCACAGGAGGCATCAGGTCCAACCCCCAGCCCAAAACAGGACCAATCCCAACTCAACCATCCCATCCAGGGCTTGGTCAATCCAGGACTGAAACACTTCTAGGGATGGAGATTCCACCCCCTCCCTCCTTAACCCATTCCAGTGCTTCCCACCCTCCTAGGGAAATAGTTTTTCCTAATATCCAACTAGAGACCATTGCTTCTTGTATGGCCATCTGCCCCCACTGAGAACAGCCTCTCTCCAGCCTCTTTGGAACCCCCCTTCAGGTGGTTAAGGGCTGCTCTCAAATCCCCCCTCACTCTTCTCTTCTGCAGACTAAATAAGCCCAAACCCCTCAGCCTCTCCTCGTAGGTCATGTGCTCCAGCCCCCGAATCATTTTGGTTGCCCCCCGCTGGACCCTCTCCAATGCGTCCACATCCTCTCTGTAGTGGGGGGCCCAGAACTGGACACAATACTCCAGATGTGTCCTCACCAGAGCCAAATAAAGGGGAATAATCACTTCCCTAGATCTGCTGGCAACACTCCTCCTAATGCAGCCCAATGTGCCGTTAACCTTCTTGGCTACAAGGGCACCCTGGTGAGACATCTCCAGCTTCTCATCCACTGGAATCCCCAGGGTCTTCTCTGCCGAACTGCTGCTTGGCCAGTGGGTCCCCAGCCTGTAACAGTGCTTGGGATTCTTCCATCCCAAGGACAGGACTCCGCACTTGTCCTTGTGGAACCTCCTCAGAGGTTCAGCAAGTGCTGTAGCACTGTAGGGCAGACACTTGCTACCTCAATAGGGGGGTTCCCTCACTGCAGTAAACCTCCCACAGAGAGGCGTCAGTGAATGGACAGACGAATTCTACTTTTGTCCTAGCTGAGTCTAGAGCAGAAATTGGGCCGTTGGCCCAAGCAGTGTGGGGGAAGTTAAAATCCCACTTGATAGCTCTTGCGTCTTTAAGCACCTAAATACCTTTGCCAATATGACCCTAATCTCCTAAAGCAGTAGGCGCTTTTGAAAATATTACCCTCCCACTGATCAGTGCAGACACGCTCTCCAGAGACCATCCCTGCCTCCTCTTGCCCAAAGGTCTTTGGTTCGGAAAGCGTTTGCGCAGGGGAACGGAAGAGAGTTTCTCTCCTACCTCGGGAAGAAAGACGCTTGCTCAGCCGGGGTGGGGACAGGGACTGCAAGTCCTTGTGCCGAGTACAGAAGAGCTTTTCAACCCTCTCTCTAGAACCTCAGGAGAGTTGAGGGCCCCCACAGACCAGGAGACCTGTCCCCACATGGACAGTTAACAGCGCTTCTTCTCTCTGTTCTCTGAACTTTTAATGGGAGTTGGAAGGAAGATTTGCAAAAGCTCCTAAGGGATTTAGGAGCACAAGTCCTACTGAAAGTCCCTGTAGCACTGGGGGTGCTGGGCTGAGATAGCCTTGAGTGTCTGAATTATCCATCCACAGAGCACTGCCTTACAGGGGAGCTGAGGTCAGCATGAGTCCCCTCCATACTGAAGAAGCCTCGTGAGGTTCATCTCCCCCGATGTCTCTACCCTTCACTGTTACACCGGGGTAATTTGGCCCACTGCGCCTTGTTAGCCATACTCGTTACACTAGCAAGCAATGTTTGTGTTAATTAACACCCCAAAGGTGCCTCTACCTCACTGTCAACAATCTACCACTGCTGGGCTCTATGGGCAGCGAGAAAGCCTCGTATGGCAGGGGAGACTTCTTGGGTTTCACTGATGCCTCTGCTCTTTGAACCCCAGAAATCCCAATTATTGAGAACTGGCGAGCTCAGGGCTTTGGGGCGTGGGTTCCTACATTGCCAAAGTGGCATGGGGCCACCAGTCCCATTGCCCGTGAGTGGGCCTTGCGATCGCTAGTCACTGAACAAACCCACCCATCATCTCCAAGCGCCAGAGTGACCCACGGTGACATTGACACTGGACAAAAGCACCTCCCAGTTGCTGACAGCTTGGTCCCCTTGGGACAGATCTTTAAGTCACCAAAACATCCTGGCAGCTGCCACAGGCCAAGGACCTGGGCATTCCAGTTCTGGGCCCCCCACCACCCGGACTCCTCCCGACCCTCACCTGGGGGGCTTCCCATCAGGGACGATGTGGGCTGCTGGGAAACAGGCATAACCTACCTGTCAATAGGGCACCTGGACTTTCAGTGGCAGGATGATCCCTGGTGCCTCTTTTATCTGTGGAACAGGCTAAGCCGGTGGAGAGAAGCCAGCGCTGAACGGAGAGGGCAAGGCCGAGCTTGTTTGCCCTCCACATTTTAACGGGCAGTGTGATACTGTAAGCTTGTACTAAAGTGGGAATTTTAAAAGAATACAAATATAGAAAAGCTTTAGAAATAGAGGAAAATATGGTGTTTGGGCACAGCTTTGTGTGAGAGTGGAGTTTGATTCAGATGCGTAAGACCATGGTAATACGGGAATGAAGTCTTTCTCTGCCACAAACAACGCTGTCACTAATTACATCATTACTTTATTGTATTTGTTTTAAAGGTACCGTTAAGCAGATGGTACAAAAGATTACTTTTGCAGCAATGTAAAAAGCTTTAAAATGGTAAATAAAAGGGTAGATGAAGAAAAGAGCATCATATATATAGTAGCCCAGTGTCTGTGCATCTGTAACGCTGACGTACATGGCCACACCCCCTGGCCATGTATGTCAGCGCCCTGCCCCCTTTTCCCTCGCTCCGTGGTGGTTCGGGCCCCCCGGACACCGGCCCCCGCCAGCGCTGCTTCCTCCCCTTCCTCCAGCCCCCATCCTCCCCTCCAGCCCCACAGCCCCGATCCCCAGCTCTGCTTTCCACCCCCTTCCGGCCAGCCCCGTCCCCTTCCCCTCCCTGCGTGGCACACTGTGGCGCACTGCGCCGCTCCCAGCTGAGTGGCACTCCTGCCGGGCCCCGGCGGGGGAGCAAGTGGCAGCAAGCGGCCCTTTGGGGTCCGCGCTCCCATCCGTGGGGAGCGCGGACCCCACACGGCCGCTTGCCGCCCGCCCAGCTTTCCACCGCTCCTGCCGGGCCCACCTGAGCCGCGCTCAACTGGACCCCAGCGGGGAGCAAGCGGCGGCAAGCGGTCCTTTGGGGTCCGCGCTCCCCACGGGCCGCTTGCTCCCCCAAGGGCCGCTCCCCCAAGCGGCTCCCCCAAGGGCCGCTTGCCACCGCTTGCTCCCCCGCCGGGGCCCGGCGGGAGTGCCGCTCAGCTGGGAGTGGTGCAGCATGCCACGGAGAGGGAGGAAGGGGAAGGGGGCCGGGGTGCCATGCAGGGAGGGGAAGGTGGCGGGGCTGGCCGGAAGGGGGTGGGAAGCAGAGCTGGGGATCGGGGCCATGGGGCTGGACGGGAGGAGGGTGGCAGGAAGCAGACCTGGCGGGGGGGTACAGCCACTGGCCGCAGCCGGACCCCAAAGGGCCGCTTGCTGCTGCTTGCTCCCCGGCCACAGCCCAGCTGAGTGGCGCTGATTCTGCGCCGCTCAGCTGAGCCCCGGTGGGACGGGAAGGGGGGGGGTGCTGACGTACATGGCCAGGGGGCGGGGCCGTGTATGTCACCGCCCCCCCTTCCTCCTCCTGCCATGGTGCTGAGTGGTGCGCCCCTCAGCCGGGCTGCCGCGGGAGAGGAGGGACGGCCGGTGATGTAGACAGCCCCGCCCCCTGGCCGTGTATGTCACTGCCCCGCCCCTCCTCCCCCGCGGCGGCCCGGCTGAGCGCGCAACACTCAGCTGAACCGCCACGGAGGAAGGGGAAGGGGCCGGGGCGGTGACGTACACAGCCAGGGGGCGGGGCTGTGTACATCACCACCCCCCTTCCCCTCCCGCTGTGGCACTCAACTGAGTGCTGCGCCTCAGGCGGGCCGGGAGCCAGCAGCGCAAGGGGCTGTTTGGGCTCCCCCGGGGTGGGAGGGGAAGGAAGGCAGTGATGTACACAGCCCTGGCCCCGGCCGTGTATGTCACCGCCCGCCCCCCTCCCTCGCGGCAGCCCGGCTGAGCAGGCAGCACTCAGCCAAGCGCCACGGCGGGAGGGAAGGGGAAGGGGAAGGGGGGCGGGGAGAGAGAGGCAGGAGGAGGAGAAGAGAAAGAAAGAGACGGAGAGAGAGGCAGGAGGTGGAGGAGAGCTGGGGGCAGTAGGAAGAGAGAGAGAGAGAGAGAGAGAGCGAGAGAGCTCAGGAGAGAAGACCTGAAAATCCCGTCTTATGACGGGCTAATTGGCTAGTCATATATATAGTAGCCCAGTGTCTGAGTCTGTAACGCTGAAATGCTGGCTGTTCCCTCTGGGGGGCGCTGTTGCTGAAATGCTGGCTGTTCCCTCTGGGGGGCGCTGTTGCTGAAATGCTGGCTATTCCCTCTGGGCGGCCCGTGTTGCATGGGGAGTGCAGGGGCCCAAACGGCCGCTTGCACCGCTTGCTCCCCCGCGGCGGCCCGGCTGAGCGGCACAGAAGTCAGCCGAGCACCATGGCGGGAGGTTAAGGGGGGTCGGTGCGGTGACGTGCGGCGTGACAGTGGCTCCAGGCCCTGCCCCCGGCCGTGAACGTCACTGCCCCGCCCCCCTTTGCCTCCCGCCGTGGCGCTCAGCTGATTTCTGCACCACTCAGCCAGGCCACCACATGGGAGCAAGTGGCACAAGCGACCATTTGGGCTCCACACACCCCCATGCAGCACGGGGAGTGCGGCGCCCAAATGGCCATTTGGGCTCCGCGGTCCCCTGAGTGAGAGGCAGGAGGGGGAGGAGAAGAGAAAGAGAGACAGAGAGAGAGGCAGGAGGCAGAGGAGAGCTGAGGGGGGGGGAGACAGTAGGAGGAGGAGAGAGAGAGAGAGCGAGAGCGAGAGACCAGAGGCTCAGGAGAGAAGACCGATGTGGAGGAGAGACCTGAAAATCCCATCTTATGATGGGCTAATTGGCTAGTTTAAAAGAGTTAAGAGTTATTTTAAATTAAATTTAGTAGGTACAGATAAATTATAAAGGCAGGTCAAGAGATGAGCATTTAGTTACTTTAAATTAAACTATTAAATAAAAGAGAAAACATGAAAGAAAAATGGGGAATTTGAAAGTATTTTATAACATGGAGATGGTTTACTAAACACATGGTAAAAAAGTCTTTCGAGAAAAGGCTTATTATATAAAGTTGACTAAGAGAGAAGCATTTAGAAAAGCTTTAAATATTAAATAATAGGAGATTTATCCAGCCAGGCAAAGCACTACTCCAAATTTCTCCATTTTATCTCTTTTCTGCAAGGTGTATGGAGAAGCAATCCTGTTCCAGATTCATCCTGTTTGGGTCATCTCAGTTCAGTCTCTTTCACCATTCGCTCAGTTATGTCAGTTTTGAGGACTGTACTTGCTTTGGTGAGTCTGTTTCTTTTCTGTTTGGTTTCCTGAGAAGCAATCCCTTTCCAGGAACATCCCATTTTCCTGACACAACCAAGCCCCAACCTTGCTTTCAGTTATGATCAGAGGAATTTGTGTACCCAACTTGGGGGTCCTTGCTCTTACTGTTTAGGAGGAGTGCTTGATCAAACAGACAGACAAACTCTCTCAAATATAGTTGATAAGGGTATGTAAAGAAAAGAGAGATTTTGAACTATTAAAAGAGAGCACCTGGAAGAAAAAGGCATTGAAAGGGGAAAAGACAGACCTCTGCAAATGACAAAGATAGAGCTAAGTATGCATTGGAGAGGGTCCAGCGGAGGGCAACCAAAATGATTAGGGAGCTGGAGTGCATGACCTACAAGGAGAGGCTGAGGGATTTGGGTTTGTTCAGTTTGCAGAAGAGAAGAGTGAGGGGAGATTTGATAGCAGCCTTCAATTTCCTGAAGGGAGGTTCCAAAGAAGATGGAGAAAGACTGTTCTTAGTAGTGACGGATGGCAGAACAAGGAGCAATGGGCTCAAGTTGCAGTGGAGGAGATCTAGGTTGGACATTAGGAAAAACTATTTCCCTAGGCGGGTGGGGAAGCACTGGGATGGGTTCCCTAGGGAAGGGGTGGAATCTCCATCCCTAGAGGTGTTTAAGTCTTGGCTTGACAAAGCCCTGGCTGGGTTGATTTAGTTGGGATTGGTCCTACCTTGGGCAGGGGGTTGGACTTGACGACTCCTGAGGTCTCTTCCAGCCCTATGATTCTATGATTCTAAGTACAGAAAAGTAGCAGGGGATGGTGGGCAGGAGAAAGAGCAGGATAACCCTCGAAGCCGCCCCAAGGGAAAGACAGAGCTCCGGAGTCTACACAAAATCCCAAGGTTAAAACCTTAATAACTGGCTGTTTATAAAAGCATTCCCCTTATCTTCAGGGAGGACAATTTGAAGCTCCATGCTGTAGCACGCTGGGAACCAATGGATCAGAGAGAAGGCGGTTGCTTTGTTTCCTACTTTCTAACAAACCCCATGGAAAGCCATAATAAGTCTTAAAGGAATAAATGCTTTAAAAGACAAACCAATCTGAAGAAGCATTTCGTCATTTAACACTTTTACAGGTGTGTTCTGAAAAAATATGAGCCAGCAGAAACACCCCAGGTTTTAAGTAGCAGCTCGTTTAAAGTCCCCTTCTGTAAACTAGCAGATCAGAGAGAAGTTTGTTTCTTCCCCCACCTTTTAACAAGTGCAAGTGAAAGTTATATTCAGTTCTGAAAAGGCATCCACGCTTTAAAAGACAAGCCTAGCTGAAGGTACATTTAGTGCTTTTACATGTGCATTTCAATATTTGCATGCAGAAACACCCAAGGGGTAAAACCACAGAGAACGAGTTTGTAAAAGTAACTTATAGTGATTTTTAAAAAGTTTTCCCCTATGTTTTGGGGGAGGACAGTTGGAAGCAGCATGCTTCTCCAGCAAAGCCATTGTTAGCATACTCATAAAGTTAATTAAAGGAGATTTCAAAGCCTTCTTATTACACCATCTGGACCGGTTCCATCAAAGGCTCGTTCACATGCACATCTGCCGGCAATGCCCCTCTGCCATGAGCATTGGCCAAACCAGACTGTCTCTACCCAAAAGAATAAATGGGCACAAACCAGACACCAAGTATGGCAACATACAAACACCAGTGAGGAAGCACTTTAAGCTCCCTGTTCTCATAGTTTCTGACTTGCAAGTTGCCATTCTCAGGCCAAAAAACACTTCAAAATCCGGATGAAAGGTGAAACTGCTGAGCTGGAGTCCTGCGGGAAGGGGACGCCACCCAAAGAGGTTTAAATAGAAATGTGGAACGGCTCTCTCGTTCCACGAAGGCATTTCCCCTTCAGGTGCCCTCACTGTGGGAGATGAGCCACCCCCGTCTGATTGCGTTAGTGCTGACGTCACACTCCCAGCTCTGTATCCCTGCCTTTTCTTCCTCTCTCTTCAAGCAGCTGAAGAAGTGAGTTGTGTCTCACAAAAGCTTACGCCAGGCATGACAATAAAATGGCAGTGGTTCACCAGGGTTAACCCCTGGTGGGCTCCTGCCTCTGTATTTACCTGCACCTCTGCAGGTACAGGCAGTCACGGCTCCCATTGGCCAGGAACGGCAATCCTCAGCCAATAGGAGCTGGGACCCCTGTACCTGTGGAGGTGCAGGTAAATACAGCAGAGTGGGGGCCCACCGGGGGCTAACCCTGGCAGACGGGATCGAGCCCACGGATTTCCCCACACATGGCTTATGCCCTAATATATTGTTAATTTTTAAGGTGCCCCTGGACTCCTTGTTGTTTTTTATAACAGTAAAAAAGAAGAAGAAGAAAATATTTTGGGGTGCTAGTAATATGCTTAGCACAGTTTATTTTTGAACCAGCACTTTGGTTTAAAAAAAAATGTAGTTGCCATTAAACAAAGCTACAGCTGTGAAATGAATTCATGGGGACATGGGTGCAGATCTGAAAGCCTGCACACGGATGTTAATAAACACATCACCATTTACATTTTTTTTCGTTTTATGAATTGCTTCAATACACTCAATATATAAAAGCACTTTTTTTTACAATTAAAGTTTAAAGAAGCTAAACTATGTAGCAGCATGCCACAGGCCATTTTTCCTTGAAAAAAATAACTCTGAACACACCCTGTTTTGTTTTTTGGAGATCCCCAAACCATTTTTTCACAGAAAACGGGGCATTGAAATCAAAGAAATGTTGCTGACACCAGACTTTTCCCATTACAGGGAGAAAGAATATGGTAAGAAAAATTCCCAGTGTGTTTGCCACCATGGTATTGTGTGTTACGTTTAGTCCAAAGTTAATAACGTTTTCTTTTAAATAGGATGGTGCCTTTTCCCTTGCCATAACAGATTCTGCACTAGAACTTTTAAATGTTGGAGAGCTGCTATGTACTACACAGCTATGGGTCTTCTTTTTTTTTAAAGAAACGGTTCGAAAGGTTTTTTTTTAAATCTAGAACAAGATGGACGTCAAAATCTACAGATGGGTTTTCCTGAGGTTGCAGAAGAAGGAATGCGTTGTTTTTCTGATCCGTGTTTGAAATAACTGTTATTGGAATCCGTGTACAGGTTTTTCCCGAGGGGTTGTGGTTGTGGGTCGACATGTATTGGGAGGCTAAGTTTGCTGCTGTCAGTAAAAATGAAGTTTCCTTTGCCCCCAAGGCCATGTCTACACTAGGAAATTATTTCAAAATTACTAAATTTGACTTATGAACTCCCAATTTAACCAGTTCAAACTAGTGTATCCTCACTATGGGGAAGCATCACAATCAGTCCGAGGCAGGCTCTGTTAATGTGGCCATGCTTCGTCAGACTCAGAGCCCCAGCAAGCCCTGGGGAGCTGCTGGAGACATACGTCTACACAGCAGCGTTACTTCGGAATAACTGACATTATTCTGAAATAATGTAGTGCACGTCTACACAGCAAGCCATCATTCTGAAATAATGTCGAGCTGGAGGACTTCTTCCTCCGACTCCTGTAACCCTCCATTCAGGAGGAGTAAGGGAAGGCAAAGGGAGAACACTCCTCCTTCGACTTCCTGCAGTGCAAAAGCCAAATTCAGCTATTTCGACTTCAGCTCCGCAATTGGGGTATGTCTGTAAACCTCGTTTCACGAGGCATAAGGGATCGGTCGACAAATGCTTTCCTTGTCGACCAATCCACATCTTGACTGCCACGTTGTGCCGACGATCAGCTGAGCCGGCACAACGCGGCGGCCATTTTTATTCTAATGAAGCGGGGGCTATTTAAATCCCTGCTTCATTGACTATGTCGGTATGTCTAATTTACATGCCTCTGTTGGCAGAGGCATGTAGTCTAGACATACCCTTGATGTAGCTGAAGTTGCGTCGCTTCATTCAACTTTTGTCCTGCCGTGTAGACGTGCCCCAGAGGCCAACAGGTTTGGATTAGCAGCACCAGAGCGTCCACACCACCATTATTTCAGAATTAGCTTTACTCCTCGTGAAAAGCAGGAGTCCAGAATTCAAATTCCACAGCCCGTTGTCAGGGCCACATTATGACTTTCGTGGGCCCTAGGCACTTTTGCCTTCGTGGGCCCCTTCCTCCATTAAAAAAAAAATATTAAAAATTATTTTTGATATAACTTTAAATACTTCAACATTTTTTTTTCTGTTTTAGGCAAAATTTAATAGATTTTCGTGAGCCCTAAAAGTTTCATTTTTTTCTCATGTGAGAAAAAAATTAAAACATTTTCTTCAACCCTAAAAGTTCATTTTTTTTCTTCTGATTTTAAAAGAAATTAAAACATTTTCGTGGGCCCCTAAAAGTAGCGTGGGCCCTAGGCACTGTGCCTGCTGTGCCTACTGGGTAAGTCGGCCCTGCCTGTTGTTCTGGAATAACAGGCTTGGTAATAACGGAGGGTGGAGGGGGGTATTTCAGACTTAAGTCCTAGTGTAGACCAGGGCCAAGAGTTTCCTGTAAAGAAGTTTTGCTGGCAGTGGCTGAGAATTTGGGGGGGTGCTGCACCCATGTGGCGTAAGCAGGAATAGCACTTTACAACGTGTATTGGAACACAGTTTTTCAGCGCTGGTACTATATTAAAAATTGGGGCGGGTTGTGTGTAAAAGCTTTTGAAATATATGTAGGGGGGACGTGTTAGTAAAAAGAACACTCTGAACACCCCAAATTCTTCACAACCCAGAAAAAGGAAGGAATTAGCTTGCCTAGGAACTGGTGAAAAATCCACTAGGCCCCTGAGTAGCTATAAAGCCAACCCATGGACATGGGATGAAGGGCTTCAGAGAGTGTGACGCTGTGCCTTGGTTTCCCCAAAGGGGGCTGGGGTGTGTGGTTGGTCCAGATGAGAGCTATGAACGGCATTTGGGAAGCAGCTTCATAGGAGCTCGGAAATTCAACCACAGATAAGTGCCTGACTCCAGCCAAATGATTAATGCCAGGTCCCCATGCTTGACGATCCCGGCCACAGAGCCATGGCTCAAAGCTCCGCAGGCACTAAATGGCTCGGGAAGCTGGCTGTGGGAGGCCACAGATTTCATGGAGCAGCAGGACTCCAGCCCCGCGTCCGTTGGGCTAGGGGAGTCACAGGTTCTGGGCTGCTCTGAGGCTGGAGGAGCAGTGAGACCGAGTCTGGAGTGTATAGCACCGGCCGGAGGCCCTCATGGGGAGGTGACGGTTTTCCCGAGGCAGCTACTGTGCTTAACCTTACTAGACTAACGGGAACCCTGTGTCCCGATGGGTTAGTGGGGACTGACAGAGCTCAGCCTTAGACTCTGGGGCCGCTCCTTGGCTGTGTCCATCGTCCGTTGTGCTGCTGGGGTCCCTGGGCCAGAGCCAGCCGGCATGACCCGGCCGTGGTGACCCGGGACCCCCTTTTGGCATGGCTCAGTGCTAGCTCCTTAGCATCACCGCATCCTTGCGTGCGCTCGGACACCCTGCTGCTCAGGAGCATTCCCCTTAGGGTATGTCTACACTTGCAGCCTATTTCGGAATAGGGCTGCAAATGTAGGCATTCAAAATTGCAAATCAAGCCCGGGATTTAAATATCCCTCGCTGATTTGCATCGGCGCCATTCTTGAAATTTACAAGCCCGGAATACGTCTACACGCCGGCAGTTAAGCGGGCGTTCTCAAATAAAGCCTATTTTCAACTACCTGTTATTCCTCCTGCAATGAGGTTTAACAGGTAGTTCGATTTAGGCTTTATTTCAAACGCCCATTTCACTGCCGCGTAGACGGGCATTTATTCCGGCTTGTAAATTTCAAAATGGCGCCGTTGAAGATGCAAATCAAGCGGGATATTTAAATCCCGGGCTTGATTTGCAAGTTCAAATGCCTACATTAGCCTCCCTAGTTCGAACTAGGGGGCTAATGTAGACATACCCTCTGAGTGGCCCTGCGAGGAGCTATTTCGAAATGGCAGCACTAGAGCGTCCACGCAACTGCTATTGCGAACTAGCTATTTCCAAACAGGCGTTTTTCCTCGTGAAATGAGGGTTTATTATTCCGGATAAGAAGCCCAGTTTTTCCAAAATAACAGGCTTGTCGTGTGGCTGCTCATCTTGCTATTTCAAAACACGTGAGTTACTTCGAAGTAACTCCCCAGTGCAGAGAGACTAGCCTTGGAGACTAACCAAAATATAGAGAGAGTATCGCAAGCGTTCGTGGGCAAACCCCACTTCCTCAGATGGGCTGGAGAGGACTAACAGGAACCAGAATTTGTAACAGAAACAGAAGGGGGGAAGATACCTGTCAGCTGTAGGGCCGGTGCTAAGGAAGCTGGTTGGAAGTGTCCCACACTTAGCTTTTGATGTCAAAATGAGGGGAAGCTGACAGACAGACAGACAGACAGACACACAGCCTTATCCCCACTGAGATCGGCAGCCAGACTCCCACAGGCCCCGGTTCACCAGGACTGGCACCGACCTGCTGGTGAATTCACCAAGCAAAGGCCAATCGGAGCAGGTGCCTGGCACCCTGCACACCAACGCACCTGGTGCTAGCCGGCAGCCCCAGGGACTGGCAAACCGGGCCGGGGGGAACGGGTAAGACCAGAGCTGATTTCAGGGAAATTCTGGTTGCTTCTTGTGGTCGCCAGAGGGCAGCCAAGGCTAGGGCCACGTTCTAGGATCCAGCTGAAAGCAGGGACGGATGGAGACATGCAGAGGCCCTGAGCTCTGTCAAATTTAAGAGGCCCCATGGCATTGCCAAGAAACGTGTGTGATTCTAACAGAAAGGAGAAGAGGAAAATAGAACTAATGAAGTTTTCTATTTGCAACTCAGCCAGCACACAGGCGAGGCTGCAGCTAGAACTAGGCATTTGTTTGTGTTTAGAGGCCCCTCCTAATCTGAGGCCCCGCTTGTCGCTTGGATAAATCCAGCCCTGGCTGAGAGGAGCTGGCTCCCACTCAGGCTGTAGCATGTCCGCAGAGCACAGCCAGGAGGCGTCTGGGGTGCGGACACTGGAGGGAGCCCAGGGGAGAGCAGCAAACTCGAGCGAAGGCTTCGAAAACCAGACCCAGGAGGAACGGTTACAGAAACCTGGCCAGGAGGCCGAGGGGACCTGCTCGCTCTGCAAACATGTCAGGGGCCGTTCTAAGGGCCCAGCCCCCAGCAGGCAGGACAAGACTCCATCTGCAGCCCGGGAGATGGATTTGAGGGACAATGTGGCAACACTCAGGGCCACCAGGCGGCCCTGTCCCAAGAGCTGTGAAGAGAAGGCTGGACAAGCACATCTTGGGGCTGGGGTCCTTCTGCCTAGCTTGCAGCGGGAGGGGCCGTTTCCGGTTCATACACCTTTCTGGGCGCGTCGCCAGGCAGCGCAGCCAGCTCAGGGCCCTGGGCTGCTGCCGAGAGGGACAAAGCCGGGGCGAGGTCTGAGCCCTGTCACTGTGCCGCGAGGACGCAGGCCCAGACGCAGCCCCGAGGGCAGCACGGCTGCTTCAGCCCTCGGGAACCCCAAGTCCCCACGCCCCGGTTTCCAGTGCTGCCACAGACGGGGCTCCAGAGACGTGCAGCCCCCTGGGGACTCAGGCTGGCTCTCCCAGACCCGAGGATCCCAAGACAGGCTTGTAAGGGTGAGCGGGAACTGGCCTAGACCCATCAAAGAGCCAAGGCCTTTTGGCCACAGGACCATGCCCCGGCAGACTGGCCCACTAGGGCCCTGCAGGACCAACGGAGACTCCTGCTCTGCCCAGCAGGTTTCCATCTGATTCGTGTCTGTGACGCTTTTCCCAAAGGAGTCTGGCGTCCCAGGGTCCCCCTGCCTGACCCACCAGGCCACACCAGCCTCCGGGATCCGTGGTCCTGGCCCCTGCTGGCTTTAGCCCCGACCACCAGAGACCCCAGCAGAGGAGCCGGGAGCGGCCGGGCAGGGACGGAGTGCAGCACGCCAGCGTCTCCAGACGTTATTGGCTGGGCTGCACCGTGCAAGGATGTCCATGGCCACGTAGGGCGAGTGCCAACAACTTGGGGGAGGTCAGGGGGCTCCATGTGCTGCACGCCCCCTTGCGGCTGTGAGGATTGTGCTGGGGGCAACAGGCAGAGACCCAGCAGCCAGCAGCTTTCAGTGGCTTGGGGAGGCTCAGCAGGGCCTGCCCAAGAGTCCTGCTGGGCTGCAGGACATGGGAGGCCCAGAGGATCATGGCAGGATGGAGAGCAAGGGCCAGATTTTGCCCACCCCTGTGTAACCTACATACCTAGTGGGTGTGGCTCCCTGTCTCCCCACCTCCCCTCCCTGTGTGGCTGGAACCCAAGCGTGTGGGGCTCACCCCCTGGCTCTGGCTCTGTCCTCGGCACCCCAGCGCCACCGCCTCTTCCATCCTGGGGGACGGCCCCCATGGCGCCAGCTTTGCTTTGGTTTTCCCAGGCACTACGGGGTCCCTCTCGATCCCCCCATCCGCGCTGGGCAGGGTCCCTGTACCACCAGCCCGTGGGACCCAAGCCAGAGAGCTGCCTGAGGGGTACTTCTTTCACATCCATTTTCTACCTCAAGGCAGTCACGTCTCAGCACTGGGCTAGGGGCCCCTGTATAACCCCCCGGCAGCCATATCTCAGCACTGGGCTAGGGCCCCTGTGTAACCCCCCGGCAGCCACGTCTCAGCGCTGGGCTAGGGCCCCTGTATAACCCCCCGGCAGCCACGTCTCAGCGCTGGGCTAGGGCCCCTGTATAACCCCCTGCAGCCATGTCTCAGCGCTGGGCTAGGGGCCCCTGTATAACCCCCCGGCAGCCATATCTCAGCACTGGGCTAGGGGCCCCTGTATAACCCCCCGGCAGCCATATCTCAGCACTGGGCTAGGGCCCCTGTATAACCCCCCGGCAGCCATATCTCAGCACTGGGCTAGGGCCCCTGTATAACCCCCCGGCAGCCATGTCTCAGCACTGGGCTAGGGGCCCCTGTATAACCTCCCGGAAGCCATATCTCAGCACTGGGCTAGGGCCCCTGTGTAACCCCCCAGCAGCCATGTCTCAGCGCTGGGCTAGGGCCCCTGTATAACCCCCCAGCAGCCATGTCTCAGCGCTGGGCTAGGGCCCCTGTATAACCCCCCCGGCAGCCACGTCTCAGCGCTGGGCTAGGGGCCCTGTATAACCCGCGGCAGCCATGTCTCAGTGCTGGGCTAGGGGCCCTGTATAACCCGCGGCAGCCATGTCTCAGTGCTGGGCTAGGGCCCCTGTATAACCCCCCGGCAGCCATGTCTCAGCGCTGGGCTAGGGGTCCCTGTATAACCCCCGGCAGCCATGTCTCAGCACTGGGCTAGGGGCCCTGTATAACCCCCCGGGAGCCACGTCTCAGCGCTGGGCTAGGGGTCCCTGTATAACCCCCGGCAGCCACGTCTCAGCGCTGGGCTAGGGCCCCTGTATAACCCCCGGGAGCCATGTCTCAGCACTGGGCTAGGGCCCCTGTATAACTCCCCGGGAGCCATGTCTCAGCGCGGGGCTAGGGCCCCTGTATAACCCCCCGGCAGCCACGTCTCAGCACTGGGCTAGGGGCCCCTGTATAACCCCCCGGCAGCCGTCTCAGTGCTGGGCTAGGGGCCCCTGTATAACCTCCCAGCAGCCAGGTCTCAGCGCTGGGCTAGGGGCCCTGTATAACCCCCCGGGAGCCATGTCTCAGCGCGGGGCTAGGGGCCCTGTATAACCCCCCGGCAGCTATGTCTCAGCGCTGGGCTAGGGCCCCTGTATAACCCCCCGGCAGCTATGTCTCAGCGCTGGGCTAGGGCCCCTGTATAACCCCCCGGCAGCCACGTCTCAGCACTGGGCTAGGGGCCCCTGTATAACCCCCTGGCAGCCACGTCTCAGTGCTGGGCTAGGGCCCCTGTATAACCCCCCGGCAGCCACGTCTCAGCACTGGGCTAGGGGCCCCTGTATAACCCCCTGGCAGCCACGTCTCAGTGCTGGGCTAGGGGCCCTTGTATAACCTCCCAGCAGCCAGGTCTCAGCGCTGGGCTAGGGGCCCTTGTATAACCTCCCAGCAGCCAGGTCTCAGCGCTGGGCTAGGGGCCCTGTATAACCCCCTGTGACGTAGTGGGGGTGCTGTCTGCTCTGTAACCCGGGTTCCCCTGAGCTGTGCTGTGTGATTCCCACTGACTCACCCACATGTGTATTGGCCCAGACACCTAGGCCCAGCCTGGGCCGTTAGCAAAGCTCTTCCCAGGGGGAGAGACAAAGGGAGGGGGGCGGAGACGAACACCTGGCTGGGGGGTCAGGGTCTGGGAGTGAGGCAGTTCCTGGCTGGGAAACATGAAGGGAACAGACTAAGCTGGGTGCTGAGGGTCGAGGGGGCGATGGACCCCCCTACCCCAAGGGGTCTGAGGCATCCTGGCCCTGACTCCTGTAACCACATCACGTCTGTGCTCTGCTGTATCCCGGAGAAGCAATAAACCCCTCTCTATTCTACTGGCTGGCGGAGTCTGTTCTCGCTGCTACGGGGGTGCAGGATTGGGGGGAACCCCGATGCGCCATCACAGTGATGTCAGGGGTGGGATGCACTGCACCCCGTGGATCGAGCTGCGGATGAAGGAATTGGAAGTACAGGACTGAGAGAGGCAGCGGCAGCATGAGCTGGCCATGGCAGAGAGGAGAAGCCACAGGGCCCCGCATGTGGTGAGGGGGGAGGACCCCAGGGGACCCGGGGCGGCCAGACGCTTGGAGAAGCTCGTGTTGGCCCAATGTAAGAACGTAGGGGTCATGGACGGGTTCCTTAGCTCCTTTGAGCAGGCCTGTGAGCTGCATCAGATTCTCACAGCGGACCGGCTCCAACAGCTCACCCCCTTGCTGGATCAGGAGGCCGCAGGGGTGCTCAACCAGCTGGAGAACGGGTGATTACGGGTGACTACAAATGGATCAAAGAGGCCCTACTGCACAAGTTCGGCCTAACCCCTGAGACCTACAGGAAGAAGTTCCGGGGGGCGCAGAAGGAGCCAAGGGAGACCTATGTAGATATGGCCTCTCGCCTGGTGCAATACTGCCGCAAGTGGGTGCTTGGGGTTGGGGACCAGACCGCGGAGGACTGGCTTAAGCTGATGATGCTGGAACAGTTCTATGAAGCGTGCCTGCCCAGCCTGAGACTGTGGCTCAAGGACCGGAGGCCAGAGAACCCCCAGGAGGCCAGGAAGCTGGCGGACGAGTTCACAGAGAGCCGGTCCGGGTGTGAACGGGAGTTCCGGAGAGAAAGGGAATCGCGCAGAGACCGGTTCTCAGCTGAGCAACAGAGAGAATCACTTACGGGTCGAGCCCAGGAGAAAGGCACCAGTGAGCCGCCCCCCAGAGAGACAGCCAGGGCCCGGATAGAGACAGCCCGAAGGGTCCCGCTGGAACTAACCAGCCATCGCTGTGGTCGAAGAGGCCACAAGAGGGCTCAGTGCCCCAGGTACCAGGACAGATCCCACAACCCGAAACTTTCCAGGGTTAACTGGCTGGGGCTGGGGGAAGGGCAGGCCGACCCAGAGGCAGGGCCGGCAGGCAAACCTCAGCTCAGAGTGGGAGGAAGGATGCTCAGTGCACCTCCCCTGGGAGGTCCGACCCTCGGGAGGCGGATTTCTCCATGTACCGGGTGGGGGCAGGGCGGCCCCTGCGGAGCGAGAGCCTCATGCCCCTGCAGGTGGATGGCAGGGAGGTGACGGGCTACTGGGACACAGGTGCGGAGGTGACGCTGGCCCGGCCCGAGGTCGTAGCCCCAGACCACATGGTACCTAACACTCAGCTGACCCTGAGGGGCATAGATGGGACCCCGTTTAAGGTGCCCGTAGCCCGGGTGCATCTGAAATGGGGGGGCCAAAGAGGGCCCCAAGGAAGTGGGGGTGCACCAGCACTTGCCCACAGAGGTGCTGATGGGGGGTGACCTAGAGGAATGGCCAGACGGACCCCACAGGGCCCTGGTCACCACCTGTAGCCACAGCCGGCGAGGGGCTGTCAACCCTAACCCAGGGGAGGGCTCCCTGCAGGGGACTCAGGGCCCCATCCCAGACAGGCACGTCCCTGTCCCTGCCCCAGCTGCAGAATTCCAGGCTGAGGTGCAGGCAGATCCCTCCTTGCAGATGCTGGGGGACCAGGTTGGCCTTGGCGCAGCTCAGCCCCTGTGGAGAGGCTGCCAGGAGAGATTCCTGTGGGAGCGGGGATTACTGTACCAGGAATGGCTTCCCCCCGGGAAGGTGGAAGTATAGGGGCTCCAGCAGCAGCTGGTAGTTCCCCAAAAGTATCACCGCAAGCTGCTGAGTCTGACCCATTACGTCCCATTTGCGGGGCACCAGGGGATCCGGCGCACCCGGCTGAGACTGCTCCAAAACTTCTACTGGCCGGGGATATTTGCAGCTGGGCAGCAATACTGCCGCTCCCGCTAATCCTGCCAGAGGGTGGGGAAGGCCCAAATGGGAGGAAAGCTGCCCATCATAGAGGAGCCATTCTGGAAAGCAGCAATAGATTTAGTGGGGCCTGTTGGCCAGGCGACCCGGACGGAGAACAAATACATCCTGGTAGCTGTGGATACAGCTACCAACTGCCCCGAGGCCGTGGCTCTGCCCTCTATCGAGGCAGACACGGTGGCAGACGCGCTGCTGGCCCTTTTCAGCAGGGTGGGGGTCCCCCAGGAGGTCCTCACGGACCAGGGATCCAACTTCATGTCGGCCCCGCTCCGGTGCTTGTGGGAGAAGCACGGGGCTCGGCTCACCTGGGCCCCAACGTATGGCACCTGGCCCAGCGGGCTGGTGGGGAGGTTCCAGGGGACCCTGAAGCAGATGATGGAAGTCTTCATGCACCGGCACCCACAGGACTGGGACAAGTACCTGCCTCCCCTGCTGTCTGCAGACAGGGAGGCACCCCGAAGGTCTGCCAGGCTCTCCCCGACTGAGTCAGGGTGCAGAAGGGGGAAGGACCCCCTGGGCTTCCTGAGAGAGTTATGAGAGGGGGAGACCTCCCCGGATGGAGAGTCGGGGGTGGAGGACGTCCTGGCTTTCTGGGAAAGGCTCGCTGAGCTCATGGGCCCAGCCAGAGAGACCATGGGCAGAGCCCAAGGGAAGTGGAAGGGCTGGTACGGCCGCAGAGAGTGGGCCCGCGCCGGCCCCCTCAAAGCCGTGCAGCAGCCGAACAGGGGGGAGCAGGCTCCTGCAGGGCACCACCGTGGCCGGCCCAAGCCATGGGGAGCGCCAATGTCACCGAAGCAGCTTTACCTGGCAGGGGACCCGAACTTCCCCAGGCCACAAGCGGAGTGACCCTGCTCAGTTCGCTCTCAGAGGTGGGAGAGATGTGACATAGTGGGGGGTGTCTGCTCTGTAACCCGGGTTCCCCTGCGCTGCGCTGTGTGATTCCCACTGACTCACCCACATGTGTATTGGCCCAGACACCTAGGCCCAGCCTGGGCAGTTAGCAAGTCTCTTCCCAGGGGGAGAGACAAAGGAAGGGAGGCGAAGACCAACACCTGGCTGGGGGTACGGTCTGGGAACGAGGCAGTTTCTGGCTGGAAACATGAAGGGAACAGACTAAGCTGGGTGCTGAGGGTTGAGGTTAGGGACTCCCTAACCCAAGGGGTCTGAGGCATCCTGGCCCTGACTCCTGTAGCCACATCACGTCTGTGCTGGGCTGTATCCTGGAGAAGCAATAAACCCTCCTGTTCTACCGGCTGGCGGAGTCTGTTCTGGCTGCTACGAAGATGCAGGATCGGGGGGGAACCCGATGCATCGTCACACCCCCGGCAGCCACGTCTCAGTGCTGGGCTAGGGGTCCCTGTATAACCCCCGGCAGCCACGTCTCAGTGCTCGGCTAGGGGTCCCTGTATAACCCCCGGCAGCCATGTCTCAGTGCTGGGCTAGGGGTCCCTGTATAACCCCCGGCAGCCACGTCTCAGTGCTGGACTAGGGGTCCCTGTATAACCCCCGGCAGCCACGTCTCAGCGCTGGGCTAGGGGTCCCTGTATAACCCCCGGCAGCCACGTCTCAGTGGTGGGCTAGGGGGTCCCTGTATAACCCCCGGCAGCCACGTCTCAGTGCTGGGCTAGGGGTCCCTGTATAACCCCCGGCAGCCACGTCTCAGTGCTCAGCTAGGGGTCCCTGTATAACCCCCGGCAGCCACGTCTCAGTGCTGGGCTAGGGGTCCCTGTATAACCCCCGGCAGCCACGTCTCAGTGCTGGGCTAGGGGTCCCTGTATAACCCCCCGCAGCCACATCTCAGTGCTGGGCTAGGGGTCCCTGTATAACCCCCGGCAGCCACGTCTCAGTGCTGGGCTAGGGGTCCCTGTATAACCCCCGGCAGCCATGTCTCAGCGCTGGGCTAGGGGTCCCTGTATAACCCCCCGCAGCCACGTCTCAGTGCTGGGCTAGGGGTCCCTGTATAACCCCCGGCAGCCATGTCTCAGTGCTGGGCTAGGGGTCCCTGTATAACCCCCGGCAGCCACGTCTCAGTGCTGGGCTAGGGGTCCCTGTATAACCCCCGGCAGCCACGTCTCAGGGCTGGGCTAGGGGTCCCTGTATAATCCCCCAGCAACCACATCTCACCGCTGGGCTAGGGGTCCCTGTATGACCCCTGGCAGCGAGGTCCCAGCACTGGGCTGGGGTGGGTCCTTTATGACCCCCAGCAGCCACGTCCCAGTGCTAGGCTAGGGGTCCCTGTATGACCCCTGGCAGCCACGTCTCACCGCTGGGCTAAGGGTCCCTGTATGACCCCCGGCAGCCACGTCTCAGCACTGGGCTAGGAATCCCTGTATAACCCCCGGTAGCCACGTCTCAGTGTTGGGCTAGGGGTCGCTGTATATCCCCCGGTAGCCACATCTCAGCACTGGGCTAGGAATCCCTGTATATCCCCCGGTAGCCATGTCTCAGTGCTGGGCTAGGGGTCCCTGTATGACCCCTGGCAGCCATGTCTCAGCGCTGGGCTAGGGGTCCCTGTATGACCCCCGGTGGCCACGTCTCAGCACTGGGCTAGGGGTCCCTGTATATCCCCCGGTAGCCACATCTCAGCGCTGGGCTAGGGGTCCCTGTATATCCCCCGGTAGCCATGTCTCAGCGCTGGGCTAGGGGTCCCTGTATATCCCCCGGTAGCCATGTTTCAGCGCTGGGCTAGGGGTCCCTGTATGACCCCCGGTAGCCATGTCTCAGTGCCCAGCTGCACAAGCCCTGCCCTGGGTTTCAGTTTTCTGTTGCTAAATAGGGAGGAATTTCTCCGCCAGCCCCTGCAGCCAGTGGTTCCAGTGAGTCACTTTTCAGGGCTATTTGGTGCCAGAACTAGGTTCCCAGCCCCACTGGGGCAGAACTGGCTGGCTTAGGGGGAAGGGGATGGTGCCCTGGGCCTGTCGCCTCTAGGGGTGCCAGCTCCCCCCCACCCACAGGGCAAGGAGTGGCTGGCTCTGGAGTCCAGCCCCATCTACCAGCCTTTTCCCACGGGGGGCGAATACAGCCAGTGCCCCCTGAGTGCCAGGGACGGGGGCAGGGAGCAACCCGTGGGGCACAGGGACCAACCCCCTGCCCCCGCACATTGGCAGCCCGAGCACGCACTGAGCCGCATAAAGGGGCATTGATGCCCAGCCTTGGCACCGCCAGCCCCATTCACACTGTTCCCGTCTCTCCAGCCGCCCCGCAGGGAGTCAGACGCCGCCTGGGTCTGCAGGCAGATGGGCTGGGCACTGCCATTCCATGGGTGGGGCAAAACGCCCTGCCGGGGCCCCCACTCCGACCCACAGCCCCTCCCAGCCCAGCCCTGCCGGGGCCCCCACTCCGACCTGCAGCCCCTCCCAGCCCTGCCCTGCCCCCCCTGCCCCACTCAGCCCTGCCAGGGTCCCAGCTTTGTCAGTGTCCCTCATTCCCACCCTGCAGCCCCTACCCCCAGCCCTGCTGGTGCCCCTCACTCCTGATCTGCAGCCCCTACCCCCAGCCCTGCTGGTGCCCTTCACTCCTGATCTGCAGCCCCTACCCCCAGCCCTGCTGGTGCCCTTCACTCCTGATCTGCAGTCCTTGCCCGCCAGCGCCCCCCACTCCTGACCCACAGCACCTGCCCCCCCGGCTCTGCCTACTCTCCTCCCTCCCTCGGCTCCTCGCTCCTGTCTAGCACTATGTATGTTTCCGTCCCACACACAGTCCCGCCCACTCCAGCTAGGGGCGCTGTCACACTGGCTGTGCCACAGTGGGGAGGAGATGGCCCAGCCGGGAGGTGCCGCTGGCTCAAATAATTTAATTGAAGAAAGTAAACCAGCAGCTGCGAGTGTTGACGTGAGACCCGGGGCTGAGACAGCAAACTGGGCAGCGAACCCAGGAATCCTGGCTCCTTCCCGCCCCACACTCACTCGCTAGACCCCAGAGCCCTGCCAGAGTGGGGAAGAGACCCAGGACTCCTGGCCATTGTTCCCTCTAATCGTCCCCATCCCTGTGCAGAATAAATGTTGTTATCTGCACCCAGGCATGCGGGAATGTGCACCACCAGTAGGAATAAAACCCAGCTGTAGCTGCTTGGCTAATGGGCCGGCAGCACTGGAATCTCTCCTGAGACGCTGCACAAGCACCCGGCTTACAGGACACGCTGGTCCTGGCTCCCAGGCTCTGCCCCACACTCACCCACCAGACCCAGTGCCCTCCCAGAGCTGGGCCAAGAACCAGGGGTCCCGGCTCCCAGGCTCTTCCATCCACAGGACTCCCGCCCTCTGGGGGGAGACACAAAGGGAAGGGAGTTCTGGGCTCCAGAGGGTTAAATGTGGCTCCACACCTAGAGCCCGGCACCCCAGGAAGGGGGGTGTCTCCCACAGCTCGCCCTGCCCCAGCTTCGGCCCCTTTAAATCGCTGCGGCCTGGCTCACATGCTCCACCAAGTGCCCTATTTTTAGAGCCGTCCCAGTCTCCAATCCCACCCCCCTCGGCTTGTTTTGCAGCTTCCCCTGCCAGCTCCTGGGGCCTGGCCAAGGAATCCAGGCGTCTCCTCCCCGCACCCCACGCACAGGGCTCTGCCCGGTCCAGCACTCCCGACCCGGCCCTGGGCTCCCCCTGGCCCTGCTGCTGACCCCCACAGCATCTGCCAGCCCGGCCCTGGGCTCCCCCGGGCGCCCCCCACTCCTGCCCCGCAGCCCCTGCCAGCCCTGGGCTCCCCCTGGCCCTGCCGCTGCCCCCCACTCCTGCCCCGCAACCCCTGCCAGCCCTGGGCTCCCCCCGGCCCTGCTGCCCCACAGCATCTGCCAGTCCGGCCCTGGGCTCCCCGGCCCTGCCAGTGCCCCACTCCTGCCCGCAGCCCCTACCAGCCTGGGCTCCCCGGCCCTGCGTGCCCCCCCTGCCCTGCCACCCCTGCCAGCCCTGGGCTCCCCGGCCCTGCCGGTGCCCCCCACAGCATCTGCCAGCCCGGCCCTGGGCTCCCCCCGGCCCTGCCAGTGCCCCCCACTCCTGCCCCGCAGCCCCTACCAGCCCTGGGCTCCCCGGCCTCAGCTGCCAGCCCAGCCCTGGGCTTCCCCCCCCCAAACCATGCCCTTCACTCGCTACCACGTGTGGGGCCCCACAGCCCTGCTAGGCTAGCCCCGAGTACATGCTCATGCGCGCACACACAAATGCAAAGGCCTAGACTGCACAGCAGCACGGGCCAGAGCTTGTGTTTTTGTAGGTCCTACTGGACCTGCAGCTGCAGTAGGAGGGTTAATTATCCGCAGCGCCCTGCCCTGGCTGAGCCGGGATTCGGGACAAGGGGGCTGGTGTTTTTACCATGGCTCTGTGCCCATGACTGTGCTCACAATGGGAACACGATGTTCCGGCCCAGGGGCTGGGGCAGGGAAGGGGGGGCCGAGAGTGGGGCTAAGTGGAAGGAGGGAGGGGAGGCTGGGGGGCTGGCTCAGAGGGAGGCTGCCAGTGCTGGGATGGGGGGCAGTCCCTCCCCCCTGTCCCCGCATTGGCCTCTGGCCCTGCCCCTTGTACTCAGGAGGCTAGAACAGAACCAGCCCTGGACCCCGCCCCTCGGGGAGTTTCCCTTCCCGTGTTTACAAATGTTACAAGAACCAGGCACAGATCCTGGGCAGGGGGAACTGGCTCCCAACACTATTTGGGGTTGAGCCCCGTCTCCTCCGTATGTGTATTTTTTGCCACTGGAAAAGAAAATGGGGGGGAAGGGGACAAATGGGGATGGGTGGACGTGGGGAGAGGGGGTGGACAGACAGTTGGGGGTGAGGGGAGGGATGGACAGACGGGTGGACGGGGAAAAGGAGTGGACAGATAAATGGATGGGGAGGGGTGGACAGATGTGGAGAGATGGACAGACAGACGGTTGGGGAAGGGGATGAACAGATGGATGGATGGGATTGTGGAGGGGAGTGGTCAGACAGCTGGGGGAATCCCCCACGCCCTGACCCTGCTCCCCTGGGGCAGGAGCAGATCTGGGGAACTGGAGGGTAAGTGGGTGGGTCATGGCCTACTCAGGCCCCCCATGGCCAGGGCCCTGCCTCTCCCTCCCCTCGCAGCGATCCAGCAGCTCCAGCACAGCAGCCAGTTCTGTGAGCCAGGGCTCCTGTGTTGTGGGGATTTGGGGGCACGAAGCTGGCGGGGGCCTGGGAGCCAGGGCTCCTGTGTTGTGGGGATTTGGGGGCGCAGGGCTGGCGGGGGCCTGGGAGCCAGGGCTCCTGTGTTGTGGGGATTTGGGGGCACAGGGCTGGCGGGGGCCTGGGAGCCAGGGCTCCTGTGTTGTGGGGATTTGGGGCGCAGGGCTGGCGGGGCCTGGGAGCCAAGGCTCCTGTGTTGTGGGGATTTGGGGCGCAGGGCTGGGGGGCCTGGGAGCCAGGGCTCCTGTGTTGTGGGATTTGGGGGCGCAGGGCTGGCGGGGGCCTGGGAGCCAGGGCTCCTGTGTTGTGGGGATTTGGGGGTGCAGGGCTGGCAGGGGCTGGGATTTGCAGGGCTGGGAGCCAGGGCTCCTGTGTTGTTGGTGTTTGGAGGTGCAGGACTGGCGGGGGCCTGGCCTGCCCTGTGGCTGAGGCTCTGGGACAGGCTGTGCTGGTTGGCACAGAGCCGGGCAGGGCTGGACCCAGACCAGTCTGACCGGATGGACGGGCCCAGGAGAATGGCATGAGGGGCAGGGGAACTTCTGGGAGGGGGGGTCCTCAGGGAGCTGCAGAAATGTGGGAGGGAGAAGGAGTTGGGTTTTCATTCAGACACCCCTCTCCCCACTTTACCCCCTTCTGCCCTGTCCACCCCCCCACTCTGAGCCCTCCTGCCCTCCCTTCCCCCACTCTGCTCCTCCCTCTCTGCCTTTCCCCACTCTGTTCCCTCCTCTCTGGCCTCCCCACTCTGTCCCCTCCCTTTCTGCTCTTCTCTCTGGCCTCCCCACTCTGCCCCTCCCCTACTTGCCCCTCCTCTGCATCCCATGTCCCCACACAATCCCTCCCCATTATGCCTCCCCTCCTCCTCCTCCTCTGGCCCCTGCCCCCACTCTGCCCCTCCCTGTCCCCTCACAGCTCCCTCCGCCTCCTCTGGCCCCTCCCCAGCCCCTCCCCCACGCTCAGCTGCTTCCCGTCCCCCTTCGCCCCTCCCCCTCTGTCTCCACCCTTCCCCCCCGGTGCTGGGATTGGCGCGGGGGCAGACAGAGTCACTCAAAGGCAAGTGAAGGTGGAGGGACGGGGGAGGCGCAGGCGGAGCTGGACGCGGACAGAGCAGGTAGGGGGGTTTCGGGGGACTGATGCTGGGTGGGGGCCCAGGCAGGCGGAGGGGGCCAGGGTGAATAGGACCTAGCGGGGAGTCCGAAGGGAGTGCAGCGGCGGGACGGGAGTGCGCAGTGGCGGGGTAAAGGGGGCAGGTATTGCCGGGAGGGGACCGAGGGGGCGCGCAGTGTCGGAGGGGGCGGGGGTTAGTAGGACCTGGCGAGGGTTCGAAGGGGGCGCGCAGCGGCGGACGGGAGTGCGCAGTGGCGGGGGTAAAGGGGGCAGGTATTGCCGGGAGGGGACCGAGGGGGCGCGCAGTGTCGGAGGGGCGGGGTTAGTAGGACCTGGCGAGGGTTCGAAGGGGGCGCAGCGGCGGGACGGGAGCGCGCAGTGGCGGGGGTAAAGGGGGCAGGTATTGCCGGGAGGGGACCGAGGGGGCGCGCAGTGTCGGAGGGGCGGGGTTAGTAGGACCTGGCGAGGGTTCGAGGGGGCGCAGCGGCGGACGGGAGTGCGCAGTGGCGGGGTAAAGGGGGCAGGTATTGCCGGGAGGGGACCGAGGGGGCGCGCAGTGTCGGAGGGGGCGGGGTTAGTAGGACCTGGCGAGGGTTCGAAGGCGCGCAGCGGCTGGACGGGAGTGCGCAGTGGCGGGGGTAAAGGGGGCAGGTATTGCCGGGAGGGGACCGAGGGGGCGCGCAGTGTCGGAGGGGGCGGGGTTAGTAGGACCTGGCGATGGTTCGAAGGGGCGCAGCGGCGGGACGGGAGCGCGCAGTGGCGGGGTAAAGGGGGCAGGTATTGCCGGGAGGGGACCGAGGGGGCGCGCAGTGTCGGAGGGGGCGGGGTTAGTAGGACCTGGCGAGGGTTCGAAGGGGCGCAGCGGCGGGACGGGAGCGCGCAGTGGCGGGGGGGTAAAGGGGGCAGGTATTGCCGGGAGGGGACCGAGGGGGCGCGCAGTGTCGGAGGGGGCGGGGTTAGTAGGACCTGGCGAGGGTTCGAAGGGGGGGGGCGCAGCGGCAGGGGAATCCGAAGGGGGCGCGCAGTGGTGGGGGGGCAGCTCCCTATGTCCCTCTGTCGGACTCCCAACCCCCACCCCCGGCTCTTCTCCGCACCTCCTGCGAGCTGCACCTCCCAAAATGTCAAGCGGAAAAGCCCCCCGGGCTCGGGGCCCGGACGCCTGGGTCTGGCTGGGGGGTGCGGAGGACGCGGCGGGGGCTCCTGGGTTCCCTCTGGGCAGGACCCGGTGAGGTCCCCTGGGGGCCCCTGGGTCCGGGCGAGGGGAGGGGGCGCGGGTGGCCCATCCCAGCGTCCCGCGGGGGTCCGGACAGGGCTGAGCCATTCGCTGGATCCCAGCCCCCCAAGTGACCTGGGAACAGACCCCGCGGGCCTCCCGGATCCCTGCCCCCAGCACTAATTCCTCCCGGCCCCCCGCCCTGCCCCAGCCCCCTCCTGCTTCTCCCAGTGCCCCTTTGTCTCTGGGGGGGAGCCCCCGGTCCCTGCGGCCAGACGTGATCCCAGCCAGCAGGGAGAGCAGGGGGGTTCTTGGTTCGCAGGGACCCCGCGGAGCAGCCAGGGCAGCCCACCCTGGGGCGAGGGGGCTCTTGCTCCCCAAACCAGCCCAGGCTGACCCACGCCCAGCTCCTGTTCGCAGCCCCCCGCCCCAGCCTGGCTCTTCCTCCCGCCTCTCTCCTGCTTCCCCACCTGGTCACACCCCGCCCAGGCTCAGGTTACACAAAGCATCAGCCATTGTATACGTGAGGGAGGCTGGCACCCCGAAATCCCCATCCCCAGCTCGGGATTGGTGCAGCACCCAGGGAAACTGAGGCACACAGTGGTCCCCCCACCTCCCCGCCAAACCCCCGATCCTTCCAGTGTCCCCTCCCGCCCTCCCACTTAACCCCTTGCTCCCTCCAGTGCCCCCTCCCAGCCTCCTGCCTGATCCCCAGTGCCCCCCCAATTCCCTACCTGGCATTCAACTGACTCTCCCCAGCTCCCCCACCTCCTGCCTCCCTCCCCCAAGCTTGTGTCACCACGTTTGGTGCCGCAGCCCCTCTTCTGGGGCCTGACCCCCAGGTGTCCCAGGCTATGTGCCCTTGCCCTGGCGGGATTTGAAGTGACACCCAAACCAGCAGTGGGTTAGTCACCGGGACGCGGCCGGGGAGGCCCTGAGGGCAGCCACGCGACGCGGTGCTGGGTTGGCCTGGAGCCCAGCCCAGGCTGTCCATTATCTGGCTGCCTGGGTGTCCCTGGGGCCCCATTGTCCATTCCCAGCTTGGCATCCCTCTGCCCCCCAGCTCCCACCTTTGCTCAGGGCCCTACTGAGACAGGAAGGAGGTCGGGGGGGACTGCAGCCAAGCTTGGCGCAGGGCCCTTGACCAGATTGGTCCTGATTGTCCCCCAGCCAGGCCTCTCTTTTAGCCCAGTGTTTCTCAGCCCCAGGTACCTCTGGAGAGAAGTCTGGGGGGAGACATCAACACAACTGAAATTTGGAGACAACTGTGGCACCTTAGTCTAAACAGATTGATTGGAGCATAAGCTTTCGTGGCAAAGACCCACTACCTGCATCTGACGAAGTCGGTCTTTGCCCACAAAAGCTTATGCTCGGATAAATCTGTTAGGGTATGTCTACACTACAAAGTCAATTCGAAATAACAGCAGTTATTTCAAATTAACTTTAATAGCATCTACACAGGCAAACCGCTATTTCAAAATAAATTCGAAATAGTGGAGCCCTTATTTTGAATTTGGTAAACCTCATTCTACGAGGAGTAACACCAAATTGAAATAGCTATTTTGAATTAAGTGCTGTGTAGACACTTAATTCAAATAGGGGCCTCCAGCCCTTCCCAGGAGCCCTGGTGGCCACTCTGGGCACAACCAGGAAAACTTACTCTCCTCTCCCCTAGCCCCGGAGCCATTCAAGGGGTAGACCCTGGCCACAGTGCCTGTGCCAGATCCAAGCCTGCCAAGCCAGAGCCAGCAGTGGCCACCGGGGCCTCTGACCCAGTGGCCCCAAAACATGAGCCAGCAAGCCACTGGCAGCCAGCCCGCCCTCCACCGCTCCCCAGGAGCAGTCTGCCAGCTCCCAGGAGCCTGACAGGGGCTGGAGAAGGCAGGCTCCTTCCTGGTCCAGGGTGGAGATCATGGACCTTATTTGGGTTTGGGGGGGATGCCCCCAACTTCCATGATCTCAGCCCTAAACAGAGGAACATGGCCGTCTATGGTAGCATAGCTGCCAGCCTGGCCACCAAAGGCCAAATGCAAACCCAGGAGCAGGTTTGCATGAAAGTCAGGTTGGTCGGATGAGACCCCCAGCCCTGAGCTTCCCCTTCCCCTTGCTTCCCCCTTCCAGCTCCCTCCTCCCAGGTTTCCCCAACCCCCTCCCACCCTCTCTCTTCCCCTCTCCCACCTCCTTTCCCCAGTGTCCCCAGAGGTTCATCTCCCAGTTTTGTTCAATAAACCCAGTTTCTATTTTTGAACATACGTGTTTTTTATTTGACATCAGGAAGGGGGGCTAGGAAGGGGTAAGTGGAAGGACATGAGGGAGGAATGTGGCCCGAGCCCCTGGCAGGGAGGACCAGGGAGGCTTCGAGGGGTGGACGCTCTCCCTCAGGGCCTCCTGGATTCTGACAGCCCCCGATGGACCCCCTGGATGGCAGCCTGCAGCAAGTGCAGCCGGGCTGATGGCAACAACCCCACGAGACGCACCGGCGTGCCCAGGGGCAGCTCTGGCTCCATGTGGCCGAGTGCTGTGGTGTCCTGAGTGTGGGCACTCAGGGCACTCCAAGACAGGACTGCTTTGCTGTCCCTCATCGAGGTAGACAAGGAAGCGGGGAACCCTGAGAACTGTCTGTCTGGGGTGGGGGTAGGGTCCCTTTAAGCACGGAGTTCAGTTAGTGTGTGGGGCTGCTGCCTGAGGCTAAGTCCTAACCTGATGCCCTGCCCGCACTGGTTCCGGCCAGCCTTAACTTCGGTTCAGGGTCCACTCAGTGTGGACGTGCTATTTCAAAATACAAAAACTATTTTGAAACAGCGTTTTGCTGTCTAGATGCGTTATTTTGAATTAGCTTAATTTGAATTAACTACTTCGAATTAAGTTAATTCGAAATAGTGCTGTAGTGTAGACATACCCTCAGTCTATAAGGTGCCACAGGACTCCTCATTGTTGCAGATTCAGACTAACACAGCTACCCTTCTGATACTTGGAGAAAACTGAATGTTTGTTTTAAGTTTTACAGCGCTTTATTATTTTTGTACTTTTTACACCCAAAAATTTCATCGCCTGCCCGGCTACGATTAAGTTGTTTAAACAAATGTGTTGCAATGGTAGAAGAAAATATTGCGTGTCTGAAAACTTTTTTTTTTTTTTTTTTTTTTTTTTTTTTTTTAAAGGGGTACTTTATTTAAAAAAAAAAAAAAAAAAAAAGGTTGAGAGACACTGTTTGAGCCCTTCCTGAAAGCACAGTCCTTCCCCTGCTGGGCCACCGCAAGCATCAAGGGGAAACTGAGGCACACAGTGAGGCTCTAGAACTACCCCTGACAATCCCCCTTTGTCGCAGCCCAGCCCCCTCAGAGAGAGGACAGTGCAGGGGTGCCTGCGACAGCAAATGGGGGTGTTTGTACCCCCTTGTGCACATGGCCTGGGCCCCAGCCCTCCTTGTGTGTGGGGAGGTGGCTCGGGGGGTCTTCTGTGTTGGGGGACAGCTCTGGAGGGTCTGCATGTCAGAAGGCAGCTCGAGGGGGTTCTCTGTTGGGGTGGCCCCGGGGGGACTGTGAATTGGGGGGGGGATTCGTGTGTCTGGGTAGGGGAGCAGCAGTGCTGGTAGGTGTCTCTGTGTCCTGCTCTGACCCACCCCCTTTTCCCCTCCAAGCGCAGCCATGACCGAGCTCCACGAGGTGCAGATCACGGAGGAAAAGCCGCTACTGGTGACCCCCGCGCAGCCGGACCCAGGCAAGGTCAGAGGCAAAGGGCATGTTGTGGGGAGGGGGCCCCCACTGCTGCCCCCAGCCCCCGTCTATCCCTCTGCCCCTCTATGGCCCCACTGCACAGAAACCTGGGTACTCTGCCCCCCTTGTAGGCAGCTGAGCTGTTAGTAGCCAGACTCCTCCCAGAGCATCTGCAGGCCTCCTGCCCCTAAACTCCACAGACTGTGCTGGGAGAGAACCCAGGAGTCCTGGCTGCCAGCCTCCCCTGTGTTCTAACCACTAGACCCCGCTCCCCTCCCAGAGCTATGGAGAAAACCCAGGAGTCCTGGCTCCTGTGCTCTGACCGCCAGTGGCCCTCTAATTTCTCCCACCCCTGAGTGGAATGAATGTTGCTGGGTGCAGTGACACGGAGGTGACGTGGGACACAGCCCGTCCATATTATGCACATAACAAAATGTATACGGGAGGGGGCCGAGGGGTTTGGAGTGTGGCAGGGGGCTCAGGGCTGGAGCAGATGGTTGGGGGGCAGACTCCGGCTGGCGGTGCCGGCTCAGGGGTGGGACTGGCCGGCTCAGGGCTGGCGCGGTGGAGTGGGGTGCAGGGTTGGAAGGGGGCTCGGGGTGTACAGACTCTGGCTAGGGGTGCAGGTTTGGGGTGGAGTTGAGGGGCAGGGGCAGAGGGTTGGGGGCTCAGGGTATGCAGACTCTGGCAGGGGGTGTGGGCTCTAGGATGGGGCTGAGTGGGGGGCTTGGAGAGCTGGAGGGGGCTCCGGTGTTACTGCACGGTGAGAGGACTTCCCCAGTTCTCTCCTTGCAGCAGCACCTGGGCAGGGGGGCAGGTACTGGCTGGGGAGATGCAGGGGGGCCCCCCCCAGGTTCCAGCCGGAGCTGGATTGGAGCTGGGCTCAGGCCGGGAGAGGCGCCAGGTTCAGACCATCCTTGGCCCAGCCCTGGCAGGTTCCCAGGAGGGTCCCTTTGTGCGGGGCCAAGCAGGCGGCCTCCCGTCTTCCAGGGAACTTGGGCCTCCCTGGCCTGACGCCGGCTGGCAGCTTCCAAGCATGGGGGCAGCAAAAGTCAGGATTCAAACCAGCCACGTGTGGGCCATGGAGCAGGAGCACCGGGCAGCAGCCCCACCTGCCTTGCTGGATAGCAGGGAGCCTGCACTCGGCAGCAGCGCCAGCCATGGGGCAGCCCCCCAGGTCCCTCACAGGCCCCGTCTCTCTGGCAGAAGCACTCGGTGGAGACGCCCTATGGACAAGTCACCTTCACCGTGCATGGCAGCCCAAAGCCCAAGCGCCCGGCCATCCTGACCTACCACGACGTGGGGCTGAACCGTGAGTCGGGCTGCAGGGAGCCGACCCCCAGCCAGCTCCTCCTGCCCCCCCTCCCCCAGCCAGCTCTTGCTGTTCTTCCCGCAGCCAGCACCTCCTGCTCCTTCCCCATACCGCCTGCTGGGAGCTCCTCTGTCCCGCTCCGCCTGCCTCCCCGAAACCAGCACCTCCTGGTCCCCCGTCCCCCGTCCCCCCAATATCGCCTGCTGGGAGCTCCTCTGTCCAGCTCCGCCTGCCTCCCCGAAACCAGCACCTCCTGTTGGGAGCTCCCACAGCCAGTACACCTGCCCCTCCTCCCTACGGGAAGCTCCCCACAGCCAGCACCCCCTGCTCCCCTTCCTGCACCCCCTGCTGCTCTGACACCATCTCTCCCGCTGCCCCAGACCAGTCCTGCTTCCAGACGCTCTTCCGCTTCGAGGACATGCAGGAGATCGTCAAGAACTTCGTTGTGGTTCATGTGGACGCCCCCGGCATGGAGGAGGGTGCCCCGGTGTTCCCCGTGGGGTGAGCTCCCCATACACCCCATCTCTCCCCTGCCTCTGGCGTTCCCCGTGGGGTGCCCCCTGCTGACCTGCCCTCTCCCTGCAGGTACCAGTACCCGTCGCTGGACCAGCTGGCTGACATGATCCCCTGCATCCTGCAGTACCTGAAGTGAGTGGGGGGGCAGGGACAGATGGACCCAGCAAGTGGCCCTTCTCCATCCTCCCCGGGGCAGGAGTGCTCGGGGCAGGGGGCACGGCCACGCTGGTTCACTCTGTGTGTCTAGATGTGGCCTTTAGCAAACATGATGCCCTGTACCCCCCTGTGTGGCCATGTAGGGGAAACTGAGGCACACAGGCCTCTTAAAAATGCCACTGAAAAATCCCCCATTGACAGACCCTCCTTGGCAGGCTCGCTGGTGCCAGCCCAGCCCGCAGAGCCCTGGCAAACTCAGCAGCGTTGACCTAGCCGGGGGCAGCATGTTCAGCTTCCTGTTCCCAGGCTCCGCGCCTGCCAGGACTGCCCTGAGCAATCAGGGAGGGAGGGGGAGGCTCCATCCCCAGAGCAGGGATTCAGCTGGAACCGGCAGTGTCAGGGGGGCTCGAGCCCCAGCCTGGTCTGGGCAGGCCTCCTGTGGGGACCAGCTCTGGGACAGTCCGGCCAGCAGCCACCCCTTGTCTGGCTCTGAGCTGCTGGCCACAGTGGGTCCCAGTCGCACGTGGGCAGCACAGCCCAGCCCTGGCCCAGTCTTCCACCCCTGGTGATGTCTCGCGGGCAAGGCCTGCACCCGCCTCCCTTGGCCTGCGCCAGGCCCCTGTGCCCCCAGGCAGGCGGAGCCTGGAACAAACCCCCTGCTTCCTCCCACAGCTTCACCAGCATCATTGGCATCGGGGTGGGAGCCGGCGCCTACGTGCTCGCCCGCTACAGTGTGAGTAGCACAGGCCAGGGGCAGCGGCTCGGGAGTGAGGGGCACTGGCAGGGCTGGGGGGGGGCAGGGGCTGCAGGTCGGGGGTGAGGGGCACTGGCAGGGCTGGGGGGCAGGGGCTGTAGGTCGGGAGTGAGGGGAACTGGCAGGGCTGGGGGCAGGGGCTGCAGGTCGGGGTGAGGGGCACTGGCAGGGCTGGGGGCAGGGGCTGTAGGTCGGGAGTGAGGGGAACTGGCAGGGCTGGGGGCAGGGGCTGCAGGTCGGGAGTGAGGGGAACTGGCAGAGCTGTGGGGGCAGCAGCTACAGGTTGGGAGTGAGGGGAACAGGCAGGGCTGGGGGGCTGGGCTGGCAGGGGCTGTGGGGGCAGGATTGAGGGGCATTGGGAGAGCCCAGCTGGGCTGGCAGGGGGCATTGGGGACTGGGTTCACCCCTCTTTTCTCGCGCCCCCTTCCCTAGCTCTCTCACCCTGACACTGTGGAGGGCCTGGTTTTGATCAACATGGACCCCAATGCCAAGGGCTGGATGGACTGGGCGGCTCACAAGGTATGGCGTGGGAAGGGGATGCGTGGGGCGGGGATGCGTGGGGCGGGGTGGGAGTGGGGCGGGGATGCGTGGGGCGGGGTGGGAGTGGGAGGATGCGTGGGGTGTGCGGGAGAGGATGCGTGGGGCGGGGTGGGAGTGGGAAGGAGCGGGGTGGGGTGTGCGGGAGAGGGGTGGGGTGTGCGGGAGGATGGGCGGGGTGAGGGGTGGGGTGTGCGGGGAGGGAGTGGGCAGGGACAAGGTGGGGGCATGAAGAGGGGATGCATGGGAAGGGGTGGGAGTGGGCAGGGAGAAGGTGGGGCGTGAAGAGGGGATGCATGGGAAGGGGTGGGCGTGCGGAGGGGATGCATGGGGGCATGAGGAGTGGCTGCGTGGGGTGGGAGTGGGAAGGGGTGGGGCGCAGGAGGGGTGGGGGCATGGGGAGAGGAGGGGATGCATAGGGCGGGGTGGGAGGGGTGGGGGCATGGGGAGGAGGGGATGCATAGGGGCGGGGTGGGAGGGGGCAGGGAGGGGTGGGGGCATGGGAGGGGATGCATGGGGTGGGAGTGGGAAGGAGCAGGGTGGGGGTGGGCAGGGAGGGGTGGGGAGGGGATGCATGGGGTGGGGTGGGAGTAGGAAGGAGCGGGGTGGGGGCACGGGAGGGGATGCATGGGGTGGGGTGGTAGAGGAAGGGGCAGGATGGGGGCGTGGGGAGGGGATGCATGGGGTGGAGATCGCGCACAACTGGGAAGATGACAGGAAATATCTGGCCTAAGGTGCACCCCCCTTCCTCCCCCCCCCTGGTGCCTATCTCACCCTCTGCCTTCTGCCCCCAGCTCAGTGGCCTGACCTCCTCCGTGCCTGAGATGATACTGGCCCATCTCTTCAGCCAGGTGAGGGGGTGGTCTAGGTCTCCCCTGAGGGGCTGTGGGTGGGTTCCACTGCTTCCTGGAGTCCTTCCCGGGGAGGTGGAGACGCCGGGCCAGCTGGGGCCATTCTGCTCAGTAACGCCCAGCTCCCAGGAGGCGCTGTCGGGCTGCAGGGCGGGCACTGTGGGAGGAAGGGCTGGAGGGCAGCCGGCAGGGGCAGTGCCAGGGCTAGGTAGTCAGGGCCATACTGCTCAGTAGTGCCCAGCCCCCGTGAAGAGCTGTCGGGCTGCAGGATGGGGACTGTGGGAGGAAGGGGGGCAGAGCCGGTGGGGGCAGGGCAGGGGGCAGGTCATCAGGGCCATATTGCTCAGTAACACCCGGTCTGCAGGAGGAGCTGTCAGGCTGCACGGAGGTGGTCCAGCAGCACAGGCAGGCACTGGCCGGAGCCCCGAACCTCAGCAACATCCAGCTGTACTGGAGCAGCTACAACAGGTGGGGCTGTGCCGTGGGGCTGGTGTGGGTTGGGCGGGGTTGGAGGGAGGCGGATGAGAGGGAGAGTTGGAATGGTGTGAGTGGGGTGCCGAGGGGGGGTGGTGGGGGCCTTAGCCACGGGGCCAGTGTGCCTGGGGCTGGAGTTACCGCAAAGGCTCATGGGACAGAGGTGACCGCAGTGATGTTTTGGGGCCTCTTAACCTTGATGTAACTCAGCCTCCGCAGGTTTAATGCTCCCTGGGGCTGGGGTTGGGCAGCGGGGGGGAGGAGGTGGACAGGACAGTTCTCAGCCCCCCATTTTTCCCTCCTCAGCCGTCGGGACCTGAACTTCGAACGCGGGGGAGACGTCACCTTGAAGTAAGTGAGCCCAGCCCCTGGGTACCCCACAACCCCCTGATACCCTGTGCCCAGCCCCTTGGGGACCTCAATCCCCGGAGAGCCTGTGAACACCCCTGAGGGTACCCCACAAGCACCCCCAGCAGCCTTGTGCCCCTGCCCCAAGTATCCAGCCTCACCCAGTTAGGGGTGGGACCTCTCCCCAGAACCCCCAACACTGAGCCCCCTAATCCCTTCTACCCCCTTGCTTGGCCCTGCCCTGGTTTGAGGGGCAGGGGGGTTGGCTCCATCTATCCCTCCCTCTGTCCCCACAGGTGCCCTGTCATGCTGGTGGTGGGAGACCAGGCGCCCCACGAAGATGCTGTGGTGAGTAATGCAACAAACCACACACTGCACAACTATGCAACCAACACACAGCCCCACAGCGCCCCTTGTGACACAACCCACACAGCTACCCAATAGCAGAACCCAGCACACAGCCCGGCAGCACTCTCCAACACAAATCCCCACAGTTACATAACAGCACACAGCCCCACGACACAACCTCCGTGCCACCGCACCCCCCCGCAACACAACCCACACCGCTCCCATGACCTCGGTACACCCCACGATGGGATACCGCCCCGACGGCAGTCCGGGGGGTTGGACAGACGGACAGGCCTGTACACACAGCTGGCAGGGACAGACGGACAGAGTGTCCATCAGGAGCTTGACTGCACGGCCAACCCAGCCAGGCCAACCCAGCCCGGCCACGTCCCTAAGGGCTCCAGGAGCCCCATAGGCCCTCTCCTGCCCCTCCTCGGCCTTTGTCCGGTGGGCCAGGTAGTGAGCGGCCCCAGCCGGGCCCCGGGCCTTCCATGCCTGGCTCGTTGGGCTGCAGCCGCCAGGGAGCCTGGCTCCTTGCTGCGATGCTGGTTCCTGTGGGACCTCGTCCGGCACTTGTCACGCTGTTGTACTTAAAAGAAGTACTCAGGATCTTTTTCAGAGGGATAAGGCAACACGCCACGTTTATTGAACACACATAGAATAATCAATACTTATCATGCATATGAGATATATAGTCACTCATTCACTCTCACAAGCACACTCCATCTTGCTGTTACCAACTAGTTGCTCCCCTTAACTTCACTGGCCAGGTGAGTTAGATGGGGAAGGGGTGGAGCCGGGCTTCTGCCGATCCGGATCGATGCTCCGATGGTGACAAGATGAAACCCGGGGTCCTCTGCAAGACACCTCACTTTTATAGCAGCTTCCCTCTTATGCAGATCTATCCCAGATTCAAAATCTGGGTCTGTCAGTTGTGCTGCTTCTCTCTGGGTGTTGTCCCAATGCTGTTCAGAGAGGGTGTTTTCCAAAGAAGGTGCTTGCTTCTAATCCCCAAGGCCGTCAATACGTCTGCTCTTCTTTCTTGAGCCCACTTGACAAGTTTTATTGTATGTCCTTGGTGGGTCTGGCTTCCACCCCCTCTTCAACTGTTGTAGCTGTCTGGAGGTGCTTGGCTTCCAAGTCTTACTCATTCACACCTCATTCATTCAACAGGGCAACTGATTAGAGTGGGGGGGGAAGAGAGTGGGGGGGGGGGAAGATCTAATTCTACTCCTACCAAAAAGACATTTTTACCACTTTAACTATACACTCGGTTTTCTACAAGTTTTCTATATAGGGTTCTAATACAAAGTTACAAGGTTATATGGAGAGGCACAATGCCAAGTCATATGAAATAATATACTTAATACATAGTTATCTACAACACCAGCCCGTGTGGTTCCCCAGGGCACAGCCAGCTGGGGGCCCTGGGCTGTCAAGGGGGCTGGCAGGTGTGTCTGCCCCTCCCCCCCCACACTGTTCTGTCCCGTCTTCCACTAGGGGTGTGAACGTGTAACGTGAACACGGTTACCCAGTGGGCCTGGGCTCCTGGGTTAAACTCTCACGGTTCCACGCAGGCTCCCCGCACACATGGGCTCCTGGGGGAGCCGCCTGCCACCCTGCGTGGAACCACCGACGTTTTCAGCAGCTCCACGGTTCCTTCATTCAACTCGTAACTTTCCTGTCTCCCACGCCCAGGTGGAGTGTAATTCCAAACTGGACCCCACGCAGACCTCCTTCCTCAAGGTGAGTGGTGGGCCCCTCACTCCAGACCCCTGCAGCCCCTACCCCCTCCCCAGCCCTGCCGGTGCCCCTCACTCCTGACCTGCAGCCCTTGCCCCCCGAAACCTGAGTCATCCCCCTGCCCTGCCGGCGCCCCTCACTCCTGACCCACAGCCCTTGCCAGCCCAGCCGGTGCCCCTCCTTTCACTGAGGGTTGGCTTTGTTTTCCAGATGGCAGATTCCGGGGGGCAGCCCCAGCTGACTCAGGTGAGAGCTGTTTTCCCAATAGCTTTTGGGAGATGGGAGGAGGGCCCAGGGCAGTGCAGGGGGGCAGGGATTGTGGGGTGCAGAGTAGCTCGGGGGTGGGGTACCTGGGACAGGGGCTGTAGGGTTTGGGGCAGTGGGGAAATGTGGTGGGGAGGCTCAGCAAAGCTGAGGGTGGTCTGGGGGTGCAGCCGGGATATATGGGGTGAGCAGAGCTGTGGGGCCAGCTGGGTGTGTAAGGGAGGGAGGGTTGTGGGTGGCTGGGGGGAGGGATGTGAGTTGAGGGTGCAGCATGGGTCACAGCCATGGGGTGCAGCCGGGGGGGGGGGGGGAGTCCCGGGTGTGGGGTGAGTCTGATCTTTCTCTTGCCCCATCTCAGCCTGGGAAGCTGACCGAGGCCTTCAAGTACTTCGTGCAGGGCATGGGATACAGTGAGTAGCCGACGGGGGTCCCAATCCCCCAGCCCTGCCCTCACCCCCTCGCTGGGCTAGTCCCTGAAATGTGTCTCTCTCTCTCTCTGTCTCTCTCAGTCCCCTACGTCCTGGACAGGAAACTGAGTATGGGGTCAGGTACCTCCCCTGCTACACCCCCAACCCCCCCACACACACACATAGCCTGCACTGCCCCCCATGCACCCCACACACCCTGCACCGGCTCCCCCTGCACACATACCCATCCGAGCATGGGGACTCTGGGGCTTGTGTGGGAGCGCCCTCACCCCCGCATTGCCTGGCTGTGCCCCAGCCCACCCCACACTCCACAGCCTGTTGAGGTGCACAAGTAGAAATTGGGGGCAGGGCCTGTGGCTGGCGGTGTGGGCGGGGATAATCTGACTCCGCCCTTCTCTGTCTCCCTACAGTGGCCTCTTCCTGCATGACGCGCCTGTCGCGCTCCCGCACCGCCTCCCTGTCCAGCGCAGCCTCGGGGGAGGGGAGCCACTCCCGAACCCTGTCCCAGAGCAGCGAGTCGGGCAGCTCCCAGCCGCCACTGCCGCCAGCCGCGGAGGGCTCCGCCCACACCATGGAGGTCTCCTGCTAAACAGAGGAGGGGAAGGGGATGGAGACGCCTCCCGCCTCTGACCGGGACTTCCTGCTACCCCACAATGCCCTCCGGCCCCAGGGGCCACATGACGCTCCCCCCCCTAACGGTACTAAACCGAGGAGGCCCCAACCCCAGAAACAGCAGCAAAACAGCGTTAACCCTTTAAAAACCAAATAACCAGCCCCTGGGCCCTGCCCCTTTCCTTGGGCTCCACCCCCTTCCTCGCCTTAGCTCCCCCCGCCCTCCCCACCACCCATTTCGCTAGTGGAGGGAGAGAGGTTCTAGGGGCCCCTTTGTGCTCCTCACCCTGACTTCTGCCCCTGCCCCTTTGGGGTCCGTCCATCTGTCCACACACTCCCCGCCTCCCTCTATACGTCCGTCTGTCCTGGTTGCACCTTTTCTGGGAACGTCCCCAACCCAAGTCTGGCCTGATGTGACCCCATCATTTTCCCCCATTCTCCATCCTTCCCCAGGATGCATTGCAAAGCCTTCCCCAGCCCCCAATTCGTGTGTCTGTGTTGGGCTCCCTTCTTGGTGATTTCCCACAGATGTTGGGTGTTCGGGGTGTCTCCTCTGGGGGGTGCAGGCGCGAGGGGGCGGGGCATTGTGCACTAACCTGCCTAGATGTGTAGCAACGTGTGCGTGCGTGCAGGAGCCGTGCAGGCTGGAGCATGGCCCAGGCAGAGCACTGCTCTGCTGGGGGTGGGGGCGTGTGTGGAGCTGGTGGTGGTATGAGAAGGCTTGGAGGAATGTGAATTTTTTTTTTTTTTTTTTTTTTTTCAACTGGCCTCTGGCTGTACCACATTTCCGACCAGACCCAGATCTGACCGTGCCAAGCTCTGAGTGTAGGGATCTCCGACTGTAATAGGCTCCAACTGTTGCAGGCCCCACTTGTAGCAGGTTCTGACTGATTTGAGTTCCAGTTGTGAAAGGGCCTAGTTGTACCAGCCCCTGACTGTAACAGCTTTAGTCTGGGGTATGTTCCAATGATTGTACCAGGCTCTGGTGGCTGATCTTTGTAATGGACTCTGACTGTAGCAGTTTTGTATGTAACCAGCTCTAGATGTACTGGTTTGTAATAGGCACTGTTAAGTAGTGGGCTCCGGGTGTTATGGACTCCTGATGGTGTAGCATTACAGCTGTCAAAGCTCTGCCTGTATTGGGTACTAGAAGGCTAAGCTCTGACTGTGACAGAGCATGTAGTAGATGTTGCCTGTATTGGCTGTGTAACTGGTCCTGTCAGAAACAGGCTGGGTCTGAGTGTACCAGCTCTGTAGCTACTGCGTTCCAGCTGTCCTGCCCACGGACCTGTCTCTGACTGTACCAATGACGCACCAGGCTCCGGATGTAACAACACTGGGCAAGGCTCTGGCTCCACCAGGCTTCGGCTGCACTGCTAATGTACCAGGCTCTTGCCTCTGACTGTACTGCTGATGCGTTGGGCTCTGTCTGGCTGTAGCAGCTGTATATCCACAGGGCTGGGGCTGTAGCGGAGTGACTGACAGCCAATCCCAGCCTTACCAATAAAATCTGTAGAGGAAGCTGCCGTCTGTGCCTGGCCATGTGTGACATAGGGGCTGATACTAGATGTGACGGGGGCGAGTGGGGGAAGAGAGAATCCCATGAACCCTGGCTCTGGGCCCCCCCCCCATCTCCCTGCCAGGACTCCCTGCAGCACAGCACCCCCTTGTGCCTGGTGGGGAAAGCTCCCCCCCCCCGAATTTAGCCAGAGCCTCAGAAGCCTAGGGGGCACACATGCCTGGCTGGCCTATTCTCCCCTCCCAGCAGCAATGAAACTGGCAGGTGGGGGGGAGGGGCAGCGCCGGTCACGCAATGAGTTACAAGCTACTCACTCTGCTCAGGGTAGGGAAGAGGCCAAGTGGATTATGCTGGATTATGCCCAGGTGACCTTCGCTGTACCTCAGTTTCCCCACATGGCCTGCCCAGGAGCTGTGCCCGGCTCTCCCCCTGCCCCTGCAGCAGAGGCTGCTTAGTGCCCCTGTGTGGCTAGAAAGGGACTTACAGCTCTGAGCTTCCATGATACTCCCCCCTGCCCCCAAGCCCAGCACTGTTCCTGCACCATGCGTTACAAGGGCCTGGGTTCTGGCTCCCAGCTTGGCCTGCCCTGGGCTGTGCCAGCCCCAGCCGGCTGAGAACACAACCCCCTGCACCTTGGGCGCCGCAGGTCTGTTCCCTCTGCAACACATGGCCAAGCGGGGGGGGGGAAGACACCAGGTTCCCGGGGCCTGGCAGTGCCACTGCACTTTGCCCCCCAGCATCATGGGGTCCCTGCTGAGCACCGGTGCCGGCAGGGCAGCTCCCCTTGGTGTGTGCATGGCTTGGCTCACAGGACTGTCCATGCAGGGCTTACCCTCGGCGCTGGTCGGCACTGGGGCCAAGCTGCTGGGGGGACAGACCAGGCTGCGAGCTCCCTGCCGGTGCAGCACTAACAAGACACCCTGCAATTAGCCAATGCACTGCCCCCTTGCCCTGGTTCGCAGCCCCATGGGCAATCGGTAACCAACCCGCGCGTGCTAGCAGAGACCTGCTTACTCTGCACAGCTGGGGGGTCCAGCCACTGCCCCAGCCCTCTGCCTAACTGTGTGCCCCACAGTGTGCTGCCAGCCATCCTCTGGGGGCTGTGAGTGCCCTGTGGCATTCGCTGCTGCCTCGCTGATGGCAATGTGCCCAAAGCCAGGCCCATGGGGCAATGGCCCGGCTGCGTGCTCCAGTCAGGGCCAGTGCATTACCGGGGGGAGGGGGGCTCTTCCTGGCTGATACGGCAGGTGCCTTTGCCCGGGGCTAGTCCGTGCCCAGCGGGTGGGCAGGCTCCACCTTGTCACCAGCCCAAAGGCTGGGGGGTTGTGAGCCCAAGTCCCCAGCACCCAGCCATGTCCAACTTGGCTCGCAGCTGCTTGTGCCGGGGTTTGTGCCCAGCCCTGGGGAGCAGCAGGTGCTGCTGAGCCTGGCCCAGGTGCCGCTGTGGCTACCCAGCCCCAGCCAGAGATGGCACCGTTGTTCCTGGGGAAGGGGGGGGGAAATGTTCAGCTGACTTGCCAAGCAGGCACCAGAGCCCAGGTGGGGAAAGCAAGGCAGGGAGGAGGGCAGCGATTTGCCCAAAGTGGGGTATCACCCAGAGACACTCACCACAAGGTCAGTCTAACGGGAGGCTGTTTATTTTGAACATTCACGTAACAGCCCACGTGTCTCCTTCCCAGTCCAGACATGTGGCAATCAGGACTCCTGGCGCCTAGCCTCTTGCTCTAACCACTAGCCCCCACTTCCCTTCCAGAGCCAGGGAGAAAATCCAGGAGTCCTGGCTCCTTCTCCCACACCCCACTAGCCCCCAACTCTCAGAGCCAGGGAGAAAATCCAGGAGTCCTGGCTCCTGCCTTTCTCCCCTCCTTCCCCCCCATACGCACACACTCTAGCAGCCCAGGATCACTAGACCAGCTGTGTGACACAGGCTGCTGTGTGGTGTCTCAACAGCCACCGTAGCACGGGCCACATTCAGATCTCCACGGACCCCCACACAGCTGGGGCCTGGCTGCCCACCCCTTAGGGCCAAGAACCCTGGAGCCCTTGTGTCCCTATGGGCTGAGCGCGTGGGCGGCCGCCCAGCAGAGATCCCAGTGCACCCAGCTGATGGGCACAGCGCCCACAGCCGGGAGCAGGTGTTTTGACAAGGGATGTTACTGTATAAGCGGTTAAACGACGTGCACTCTCCCCCCGCTCTTGCTGCCTCTCTATTGGAGGCAGCAGTGCAGGATAGGGGGCAAGCGGGAGCTGGTGCTCTGGGGGAGCCGGCTTTCCCAGGAGCACCGGCCCCAAGTAACTGCCTGCCTCCCCCCACCCTGTGCTGCTGCAATTTAGTAACCGTATAATAGCTAAAATATTTTGGAGCTACACAATTCCTAAAATAACAGATATCTAACATCCCTCCTTTCTACTGGTGGTGCACATCTGCTCATGCCTGGGTGCACAGAACAAAATGTATTCCACACATGGATGGACAAGCTTAGAGGGAACTCTGCCTGCAGGTGCCCCTCAACCTGGCTCCACCGTGGTCAGAGCAGCGGGCTGGGAGCCAGGACTGCTCGGTTCCGGCACTGCGAAGGGGGCGTCGAGGAGTTACCGCGGGGGGCTCAGGGAGCCAAGACGCCTGGTTCTGTCCCGGTCCCTACCCAGTGTGGAGTCTCTGGCAGGACAGGGGTGGGGCTTGGGGCAGGCTGCTATCCCCAGGCTCAACCTGGCCCTGCCCGGAGCATGGCTGGGCGTGCACGGCCTGGTGCGAGAGGAGTGCCTGGCTCTGGGCAAAGCGCTCCCCACAGTGGGCGCACTCATAGGGGGTCTCACTGTGCACCCGCAGGTGCTGCGCCAGCTCGGCGCTCTCCCCAAAGCTGCGGCCGCAGCGGGTGCAGTCATGGGGCCGCTCGGCGTGGATGCGCCGGTGCCGGGCCAGCGTGGAGCTGCGGCCAAACTGCTTGCCGCAGCCGGTGCAGGCGAAGGGCTTGCCAGCCCCGTGCCGGGTGCTGCGGTGGGCAGCCAGTGCTGCGGGCTCGCCGAAGGCCTTGCCACAGTCGGCGCAGGCGTGGGGACGCCGGGCATGGAGCCGCTGGTGCTGGAGGAGGTTGGCGCGGAGGCTGAAGCCCCGGCCGCAGTCAAGGCAGCAGTAAGGGCGCTCGCTGGAGTGCACAGCCTGGTGCCGGAGCAGCACCGCGCTCTCTGCAAAGCACCGGCCACAGTCCCTGCAGGCAAAGGGGCGCTCGCCCGTGTGGGTGCGCTGATGCCGGGCCAGCACTGAGCTCTGGCTGAAGCGCTTGCTGCAGTCCGGGCAGGGGAAAGGCCGTTCTCCGGTGTGCACACGCTGGTGAGTGAGCAGGTGTGAGTGCTGGGCAAAGCCCTTCCCACAGTCCGGGCAGCTGTGGCACTTCCCCAGGGGTGCCCCCAACGAGCTGGAGCTCCGCCCCTTCAGCCCTGGGGACTCCACCCCATCAGCCGGGATTCTGGGCTGTGTCAGGGTCTCTGTGCTGGATTCTCCCCCCGGCTCCGTGCTGTGGGTGCCCAAGTGCCGGCCCAGGTTGGCCCGGCGGCTGAACCGGCGTCCACATTGGGAGCACTGGTAGGGGCGCTCTCCGGTGTGAGTGCGCTGGTGGAGCAAGAGGCCAGGACCGCGGCTGAACCGGCGCCCACACTGGCCGCACTGGTAGGGGCGCTCCCCAGTGTGAGTGCGCCGGTGCAGCGCCAGGTCAGGGCCGCGGATGAAGCGCCGGCCGCAGTCGGAGCAGGCGAAGGGGCGCTCGCCCGTGTGGATGCGCCGGTGCAGCGCCAGGTCTGGGGCCCGCAGGAAGCGTTTGCCGCAGTCTGGGCAGGGGAACGGGCGCTCGCCCGTGTGGATGCGCTGGTGCTGCACCAGGGAGGAGCCGGCGCCGAAGCACTTGCCGCAGTCGGGGCAGGCAAAGGGGCGCTGCCCGGCGTGCACCCGCTGGAACTGCAGGAACTCAGGGCTGCGGCTGAAGCTGCGCTCGGGCACTGGGGGAGGCAGCCCCGCCGGGCCATGCAGGCGCCGGTGCTTAGCCAGGTGTGCGCTCTGGCTGAAGGCCCGGCCGCAGTCGGCACAGGCGAAGGGGCGCTCGCCCGTGTGCACCCGCTGGTGCCGCAGCAGGTTGGAGCTGCGGCTGAACCGCCGCCCACAGCCGGAGCAGCCAAACGGCTTCGCCACAACAGCACAGCAGGGTGCCCCCCGGTGGGCCAGCAGGGCGGCGGCGTCCCCAAAGCTCTGCCCGCACTCAGCACAGATGGTCGGTTCCTCTTCCAAGCGGCTGGTGCCCTCCTGCCAGCTCCGGCCGGCGTCCCCCGGTGGCTCTGCTCTCCTGACACCCTCCTCGCGCTCCATCCCGATCCCGGCCTCGGCCTTGCTCACGGCTCCATCACCTGCTGGGACGCGGAGCAAATCCAGAGTACAAGCCTCGGGGTTGTGGGGTAGGTCAGGTCAGAGCAGCCTGAGCCTGGGCACATGCGGGGAGCCTCAGCCACCAGGAATACCTACAGTGCAGGCACTGAGAGACAGGGCTGCAAGCCCCCCCCTACTGCCAGGGACTGGCTGCAGCTAATGGGATTTAGGCGCCCAGGTTGGACTGTCAGGGATTTGGGCACCTACAAAACCAGCAGGGGCCTAGTGGGTGCTTTTCCCTGCTGCGCCGGTGCCCAGAGCGCTTTGGAAGGCAGCCCTGGCAGATGGGCATTACACATACCCCGGGTCTGCAACGCCAACCCCGGGACATGGCCGAGACAGCAGCAAAGGGAAACCCTCAGGCGAAGGGGACCTTCCGCAAGGCGCTCCCGTGGGGCTGGGAAAGCAAGCTGCAGGCGCGCAGACAGGCGTCATTGCCGGCAGGGAAAGGACAGGCACAAGGAGACATTGGGCTTGCTTGGGAAGCTGGGACACGCTGCCCTCAGGCTGCAGCCGACACAGCCGGGCTGCGCAGCGGACGGGGCCGAGCGGAGCGGAGAGGGGAGTAAATCCGCAGCCCCGCAAGCTCCAGTAGGCTGCTGCTGATGGGAAAGGCGGAGAGCGAAGCAGACCAGGAGCGAACCAGACGGCTTCTAGCACCAGAGGGGGGCAAATAACTTACTTAGTTCCCCAAAGCCTGCCAGGGCAGTACACGGGGGCCGAGCGCGGCCATGCAACCTCGTTAATCTAGCGGAAGGAGGAGCAGCGCCTGGAAGACAGAGATGGATGCTGGGTGGGAACAAGGACAACTACCCCCCTGCCTCCCAGCAGTCTGGTGGCTGAGGGTGTGTCTACACTGAGAAGGTTTGGCGACGAAAAGTGCCAGCGACTTGCAAAAGTGGCCAAAAGTGAAAACTGGTCAAACCGTTTTTTCTGCCTCCCACCGTCGACATTTCACGGGCCCCGTCGACAGACAGAGCAAAGCACTGTGGGTGAGCATCCCATAGGGCAGTGCTGTGGGAAGGCCGAGCTGATCCCTGCACTTCTTGGGGTTCCCTCGTAGCTCTGGGAACTCTCGGTGCTGGGGAATGTCAAAGCAGCACAGCAGCTTGCCTGTCGCTGGGTTCCTAGCAGGGCAGGACAGGAGCACGCCAAAGATTTGCTCTTTGTTTGTTCCCCAAACGGAGCAGCTCACTCAGCTACCAGATGCTTCTTTGAAAGGGGATGGGGGTGCAGGCCTGCAGGGCAGCAGAAATCACAAAACACTGAGCATAGCCATCAGGGCAGGCATTATGGGATACTGGAGGATGCCAGTTTTCTCCACAAAACCAACAGCAGAGTCCACTCTAGCTCTCTGTCGACCACAAAGGGAGGGGAAAAGACAAGTCTCTCCCAGGCCTGGAAGTTTTTTGTTGCCAAAACTGGGTGTTTTTCTCTGAAAAAGTCGCACGGCAGTGTGAACACTCTCACTGTTTTGGCACCAAAAAGCAGGTTTTGGCGACAAAACGTGCCCATGTAGACAAGGCCTCTGTGTGTTCCCTAAGCCTACCTGCCCCACCCCCCCCTTGGCAAAAGCCTGCACGTGCCCTCTCCAGCAGGGGTGGGAAACTTTGCAGGGCTGACCCAAGCAGCCCTGCAGCGGGGCCGGGGCCAGGGCCAGGGCCAGGGCCTGCAGAGCAAGCGCTGGGTCGAGGACTCCTGGCAGACACTGGCCCCAGACACACAGTTTTCCCACATCACTGCCTCCGCATCTCCTTCCAAGCCATGAGCGAAGGGGCCAGGACTGTCTCGCGGGCAGTCAGGAAACCAGAGGGGCCAATCTCCAATCACCTCTGGCTGCCCCCACCCTCCAGAGTCGCAGAGCTCCTGCTGAAGGAGAGGAATGGGCCTTTCCCCCAGGGCTGCCGGGACTGTGGGCTAATGCAGGTCTGCCTGCCTTGGGGTCTGCTCTGCCTGGCAGCCACCCCCGTCAAGTCCCTGTGCGTCCAGGCTCTGAAATAACAAGAGTCCCGTGCTCAGCGGGTCTGCCTGCCCTAGTTCAGTCACCTCTCCCCCCAGCTCCCGGCGGCTCCTGCCTCCCCCTGAAGGAGATGAGCACTTCTGCAGGAACCCTCAAGACAAAGGGGCCCTGGATGTCATATTCATTGCTCCTGTTCCTGGGGACAGATCCCCACAACCCTGGGACAGGCCCCCCCAAGCCAGCTGCCCACATGGGTTCACCAGGCTCAGTGGGAGCAGGGGCCCATCTAGCCTGGTATCAGGGCTGTAACTGCCCAGCACCTGAGGCTTCAAAGGGAAGGGCAAGAGCAAAGGCAAGGGATGCAGGGGTAAAACAGTGCCCAGCGCACCACACAAGGTCCCCACCTCAGAACTGCGGGGAGGAGACTCCCCCCCCCACCAGGGAATCAAGACACATTATTGCATTGGTGCAGGCACACTTCCTGGCTGGCTGGTGTGGGATTACACACACACACACGGATTTGAAACACATGGGTTTCTCTGCCTCTTGTTCACACACAGATTTCTCACACAAACACACATGGATTTCACACACAGCCCTCTCACAGAGAGATAGCTCTCAGACTTTTCACACACAGACATTTCACACACAGATCTCTCTCTCATTCACACACATTTCACACATAGATTCCACACACACAGCCTCAGCCGAAGGAGGAGCCGCTCCCAGCCCCCACGGATCCAAGCGGCACCGGGAACCGAGCCCCCCTTCCTCCCTCCCCCTTACTGGAGCTACGGGCCTGGCCGATCCCTGCTCGCTGCGCGGTGCCGGGGCAGCCCCGGGCCGGGCTGTGGAGGTCGGTTCCCCCCCCGGGCTCCTGGGATCGGGGCCGTTCTCCGGCGCTGCGCGCGGCGCCCTGAGGCCTTGCCCTGCGCTCTAGCGCTGCGCTTCCGCCATGCGCCCCTACCGGGGCCGCGCACCCCGCCTCCTCCCCGGACTCGGGCCCGTCCCCGCCGCATCAGGCCACCCCGCTACCCGCCTCACCTGCCGGGGGGGGCACAGCACGTCACGGGAGCCCCGGGCACCCCGGAACCGAGCCCACGGAGACACCCATGTGCGGTCACACCTGGGCCGGTCCTGCAGCCACGGGGCGTGCGCTCAGCTCAACCCGGGCCCAGCTCGCTCTCGGGGCCGGCGGCCCGCAGCCAGCCAGCGCCAGCTGCGGGCTCTGCGTTAGGGCCAGTGGGGGGGAGCGAGTGTGTGTTCCTGCTAGTGGGGGGTTCCTGCTAGTGTCTGTGTTACTGCTGGTGTGTGTAGGGGACTGCTAATCTGTAGGGGGTCCTGCTAGTGTCTCGTCGGGAGGGAGGGTTTCCTGCTAGTGTCTGGTTGTGTGTTACTGATAGTGTGGGAGGGTCCTGCTAATGTCTGGATGTGTGTTACTGATAGTGTCCGTGTGTGTTCCTGCTAGTGTGTGTGTGTGGGGGGGGTATTACTGCTAATGTATGGGTGTGCATTACAGCTACTGTATGGATTGGTGTTCCTGCTAGTGTATGGTTTGCACTACGGCTAGTGTGGGGGGGTGTTGCTGCCAGTTGCTGGGTGTACCCCACAGCTAGTGTATTGGAGTGCATGTGTGCAGTACTGCTAATGTCTGAGGGGTGGTATTGCTAGTGTACAGGCATGCATTGGTGTATGGGCATGTGTAGCTGCTGCATAGCTGTGCATTGCTGGTGCATAGGTATGCATTGTTGGTGCACGGGTGTGCGTTGGTGCACACGTGTGAGTTTGCTGGTGCATTAATTGCTGATGTACAATTGTGTATTTCTAGTGCATAGGTGTGCATTGCTGGTTACGGGTGTGTATATGTTGGTGCACGAGTTGTTGGTGCACACGTGTGTGTTGGTGCATGGGTTTGAGTTTCTTAGTGCATGCGTTGCTGATGCATGGGTGTGTGTTTGTTAGTGCATGGGTGTGTCAGTGCACACATTGCTGGTGCATGGGTATGTGTGTGCTGGTGCACAGGTGTGCGTTTGTCGGTGCACGCGTTTTTGGTGCACGGGTGTGCGTTCCCTTGTTGGGGTACTGTACTCTCCTGCGCATGCCCAAGTCAGGACCTCACAGACACGCCGGCCCGGGACACCCACGCTGCACATCCCAGGACTAGGTCTCCCGGCATGGCACGGGCCCACGTGGAATTTCCCAGCATGCCTTGTGCCCGCTCCTCGCGAACTCTTAGGGGCCGAGCTGTTCAGAACTACAGCTCCCGGCATGCCCCGCGCCACAGCGGAAATTCACAGCGTGCTCCTGTGCGCTAAGCTGTTAAGCTCTTCGCCTCCCGGCATGCGCCGCTCCCGCGCAGCCCCGGGGGGGGAGGGGCAGTACTCCTTGCTGTGAGCAGGGGGCGGGGCTCCAGGAGTGGGAGCACGAGCGGGCGCCTCGATCTGTCCCCGCGCGACTCCCCCACTTCTAACCCCGCCCCCTTGTGCACACCCCGCCTACAGGCACCCTCCCCGCCTACACCCCTGCCCTGCACCCCGTGCACCCTCCTGCCCTGCACCCCGTGCACCCTCCCCACCTACACCCCTGCCCTGCACCCCGTGCACCCTCCCCACCTACACCCCCTGCCCTGCACCCCTGTGCACCCTCCCCACCTACACCCCCTGCCCTGCACCCCGTGCACCCTCCCCACCTACACCCCTGCCCTGCACCCCATGCACCCTCCCCGCCTAAACCCCTGCCCTACACCCCTGTGCAACCTCCCGCCTACACCCCTGCCCTGCACCGCGTGCACCCTCCCGCCTACACCCCTGCCCTACACCCCGTGCACCCTCCCGCCTAAACCCCTGCCCTACACCCCTGTGCAACCTCCCCGCCTACACCCTCCTGCCCTGCACCCCGTGCACCCTCCCCACCTACACCCCTGCCCTGCACCCCGTGCACCTCTCCCGCCTAAACCCCTGCCCTACACCCCTGTGCAACCTCCCGCCTACACCCTCCTGCCCTGCACCCCGTGCACCCTCCCCGCCTACACCCCTGCCCTGCACCCCGTGCACCCTCCCCACCTACACCCCTGCCCTGCACCCCATGCACCCTCCCGCCTAAACCCCTGCCCTACACCCCTGTGCAACCTCCCGCCTACACCCCTGCCCTGCACCCCCCACCCTCCCCACCTACACCCCTGCCCTACACCCCGTGCACCCTCCCCGCCTAAACCCCTGCCCTGCACCCGCGTGCACCCTCCCCGCCTACACCCCTGCCCTACACCCCGTGCACCCTCCCGCCTAAACCCCTGCCCTGCACCGCGTGCACCCTCCCGCCTACACCCCGCCCTACACCCCGTGCACCCTCCCCACCTACACCCCCTGCCCTGCACCCCGCGTGCACCCTCCCCGCCTACACCCCTGCCCTACACCCCGCACCTCCCGCCTAAACCCCTGCCCTACACCCCCTGTGCAACCTCCCTACACCCTCCTGCCCTGCACCCCGTGCACCCTCCCCACCTACACCCCCTGCCCTGCACCCCGTGCACCCTCCCACCTACACCCCCTGCCCTGCACCCCATGCACCCTCCCGCCTAAACCCCTGCCCTACACCCCTGTGCAACCTCCCCGCACACCTCCTGCCCTGCACCCGTGCACCCTCCCGCCTACACCCCTGCCCTGCACCCCATGCACCCTCCCGCCTAAACCCCTGCCCTACACCCTGTGCAACCTCCCCGCCTACACCCCCTGCCCTGCACTCTGCACCCTCCCGCCTACACCCCTGCCCTGCACCCCGTGCACCCTCCCACCTAAACCCCTGCCCTACACCCCTGTCACCTCCCACCTACACCCCTGCCCTGCACCCCATGCACCCTCCCGCCTAAACCCCTGCCCTACACCCTGTGCAACCTCCCGCCTACACCCCTGCCCTGCACCCCGTGCACCCTCCTGCCTACACTCCCTGCCCTACACCCCTGTGCACCCTCCGCCTACACCCCTGACCTACAACCCCTGTGCAACCTCCCCGCCTACACCCCTGCCCTGCACCCCGTGCACCCTCCCCGCCTAAACCCCCTGCCCTACACCCCTGTGCAACCTCCCGCCTACACCCCTGCCCTGCACCCCGTGCACCCTCCCGCCTACACCCCCTGCCCTGCACCCCTGTGCAACCTCCCGCCTACACCACCCTGCCCTGCACCCCGTGCACCCTCCCCACCTACACCCCTGCCCTGCACCCCATGCACCCTCCCGCCTAAACCCCTGCCCTACACCCCTGTGCAACCTCCCCGCCTACACCCTCCTGCCCTGCACCCCGTGCACCCTCCCGCCTACACCCCTGCCCTGCACCCCTGTGCACCCTCCCGCCTAAACCCCTGCCCTACACCCCGTGCACCCTCCCGCCTACACCCCTGCCCTGCACCCCGTGCACCTCCTGCCCTGCACCCCGTGCACCCTCCCCACCTACACCCCCTGCCCTGCACCCCCATGCACCTCCCGCCTAAACCCCCTGCCCTACACCCCTGTGCAACCTCCCGCCTACACCCCTGCCCTGCACCCTGCACCCTCCCGCCTACACCCCCTGCCCTACACCCCTGTGCAACCTCCCGCCTACACCCCTGCCCTGCACCCCGCGTGCACCCTCCCGCCTAAACCCCTGCCCTACACCCCTGTGCAACCTCCCGCCTACACCCCCTGCCCTGCACCGCGTGCACCCTCCCCGCCTACACCCCCTGCCCTGCACCCCTGTGCAACCTCCCGCCTACACCACCCTGCCCTGCACCCCGTGCACCCTCCCCACCTACACCCCTCTGCCCTGCACCCCATGCACCCTCCCGCCTAAACCCCTGCCCTACACCCCTGTGCAACCTCCCCGCCTACATCCCCTGCCCTGCACCCCGCGTGCACCCTCCCCGCCTACACCACCCTGCCCTACACCCCTGTGCAACCTCCCGCCTACACCCCTGCCCTGCACCCCATGCACCTCCCCGCCTAAACCCCTGCCCTACACCCCTGTGCAACCTCCCGCCTACACCCCCTGCCCTGCACCGCGTGCACCCTCCCGCCTACACCCCTGCCCTATACCCCTGTGCAACCTCCCGCCTACACCACCCTGCCCTGCACCCCGTGCACCCTCCCGCCTACACCCCCTGCCCTGCACCCCGTGCACCCTCCTGCCCTGCACCCCTGTGCACCCTCCCCACCTACACCCCCTGCCCTGCACCCCGCGTGCACCCTCCCGCCTACACCCCAGCCCTACAACCCCGTGCACCCTTTCCGACTACACCCCTGCCCTGCACACCCCAGTGCACCCTCCCGCCTCCACCCCAGCCCTGCAACCCCTGTGCACCCTCCCGCCTACACCCCTGCGCTGCACCCCGTGCACTCTCCCTGCCTACACCCCAGTGCACCCTCCCGCCAACCCCTCTGCCCTGCACCCCGTGTACTCTCCTGCCTACACCCTCCTGCCCTGCACCCCAGTGCACCCTCCCGCCTACACCCCAGCCCTACAACCCCGTGCACCCTTTCCGACTACACCCCTGCCCTGCACACCCCAGTGCACCCTCCCGCCTGCATCCCCAGCCCTGCAACCCCGGTGCACCCTCCTGCCAACACCCCCTGCCCTGCACCCTCCCGCCTACACCCTCTGCCCTGCACCCCATGCACCCTCCCGCCTACACCCCTGTCCTGCACCCCATGCACTCTCCCTACACCCCTGCGCTGCACCCCGTGCACCCTCCCCGCCTACACCCCTGCCCTACACCCCTGTGCAACCTCCTGCCTACACTGCCTGTGCACCCTCCCGCCTACACCCCTGCCCTGCACCCCCCGTGCACCCCTGCCCTGCACCCCCTGTGCACCCTCCTGCCTACACCCCATGCACCCTCCCGCCAACACCCCTGCCCTGCACCCCGTGCACTCTCCCTGCCTACACCCCAGTGCACCCTCCCCGCCAACCCCCCTCTGCCCTGCACCCCCCGTGTACTCTCCCTCCCTACACCCCTGTGCACCCCCTGCCCTGCACCCCCTGTGCACCCTCCCCGCCTACACCTGCACACGGGATGCGAGATGCGGGTGTCCCATGGCTGTATGTGGAGGCAGTAAGAGATTCTGTCTCTAACCGACCCCTGGCCTCAGGTTCCCAACACACTGCAGGGTTTTGGACTGAAACTGCTGACCGGTGTGTGTCAGCTCCCAGCCGGCTGAGAAGCCTCCCCCTGCACCTGCCGACTGATAAGGGATGATTGTCCCAGCAGAGGGTCCCCATTAGGGAACCAAAGGACGCTGGATTGGGGAGGAAGGAGGAGCCCATGTTATTAGGCCTCTCAGCCTGTGCCCAGAGGCCAGGTAAGTGGAGGCTGCTGCCCCGGGTGTTGCTTTCGGGGCTCGGGCAATGACCCTGTGCAGGAGCTGCCTTCTGGGGGATGGTGCAAGTGGGTCTGGGTGCTGCCGTGCTGAGCTCTGCTAACCAGACAAACACAAAGCTCAGGTCGGGGGAGGGATGGGGGGAAGAACACACACACACATACCCACCCACCCAAAGACACACACACGCCCCGGGGCCAGAGGGAGCGCGCACGTACACACGCAGCTGGGGGAAGATACAAACACCCCAGGGCCAGAGGCAGCCTGTGCACACACAGCCGGGGGACACACACGCACCCCAGGGCTGGAGAGTGCACACACAAACACACTGCCCGGGATTGGGGGGGAGCATACACACACAAAGCTGGGGGCCACACACACACACACACACACACACACACAGCGGGGGAACCCACACACGTGCACACGCACACAGAGCGGGGGTCGCTCACACAAACACACACAGAGCCGGGGGGGCCCGCACACACAGCGGGGGGGGCGCAAACACACACAGAGCCGGGAGGGGCCGCGCACACACCCACACACACCAGGGGCGTTCCCACAGACACACACACACAGAGGCGGGGAGACCCGCATGCTCGCACACACCGGGGGGGTTCCCCACACACACACACACACAGAGGCGGGGGACCTGCGCTCGCGCGCACACACACGGGACGGGGAACCTGCACGCGCGCGCACACACCGGGGACCGACGTGCACACACACACACGGGGTGGGTTCCCACACACACAGAGGCGGGGGGGGACTCGCGCGCCGCGCACACACACCTGGGGGGTTCCCACACACACACACACCGGGAGGGGACCCGCGTGCTCACACACACACGGGGGGGTTCCCCCCACACATACACACACACAGGCGGGGGAGACCCGTGCGTGCACACACACACACACGGGGGGGTTCCCACACACAGAGGCGGGGGGGGACAGCGCACACACACACACGGGGGGTTCCCACACACACACACACACACACAGGCGGGGAGCGCACACACACACGGGGTTCCCCACACACACACACACAGAGGCGGGGGCCACACAGACACACACACGGGGGTTCCCCACACACACACACACAGAGGCGGGGGACCAGCGCACACACACACAGGGGGGTTCCTCCACACACACACACACACAGAGGCGGGGGGACCCGCGCCACACACACACAGGGGGTTCCCCCACACACACACACACACAGAGGCGGGGGGACTACACCTGAGGACCCATTTCGGGGACGCGCTACACACACAGTTCGGGGGTTCACACACACAGAGGCGGGGGACCCGCAAGACACACACACACGGGGTTCCCCACACACACACACAGAGGCGCCGCACACACACACGGGGTTCCCCACACACACACACAGAGGCGGGGGACCACAAGACACACACACGGGGGTTCCCCACACACACACACACACAGAGGCACACACACACACACGGGGTTCCCCACACACACACACACAGAGGCGGGGGGACCAAGGCACACAAGACACACACGGGGGGTTCCCACACACACACAGAGGCGGGGGACCCACGCGCACACACACACGGGGTTCCCCACACACACACACAGAGGCGGGGGGACCCACGCGCGCACACACACACACACGCGGGGGTTCCCCACACACACACACACAGAGGCGGGGGGGACCCGTGCGCGCACACACACACACCGGGGGGGTTCCCCACACACACACACAGAGGCGGGGGACCTGCGCACACACACACACGGGGGTTCCCCACACACACACACACACAGGCGGGGTTCCCCACACACACACACACAGAGGCGGGGGACCGCCACACACACACACGGGGTTTCTCACACACAAACACAGAGGCGGGGGACCACACACACACACACACACACACACACGGGGTTCCCCACACACACACACACGAGAGGGGGGACCCGCGCGCTCACACACACGGGGTTTCCCCACACACACACACACAGAGGCGGGGGGACCCGCGCGCGCACACACACACGGGGGTTCCCCCACACACACACACACAGAGGCGGGGGGACCCGCGCGCGCACACACACACACACGGGGTTCCCCTACACACACACAGAGGCGGGGGGACCCGCGCGCGCACACACACACACGGGGTTCCCCACACACACACACAGAGGCGGGGGGACCCGCGCGCGCACACACACACACACGGGGTTCCCCACACACACACACACAGAGGCGGGGGACCTGCGCGCACACACACACACGGGGTTTCCCCACACACACACACAGAGGCGGGGGGACCCGCGCGCGCACACACACACGGGGTTTCCCACACACACACACAGAGGCGGGGGGACCCGCGCGCACACACACACACGGGGGTTCCCACACACACACACAAGAGGCGGGGACCGCGTGCGCACACACACACACGGGGTTCCCCCCCACACGCACACACACGGGGGGGTTTCCCACACACACACACAGAGGCGGGGGAACCCGCGCGCGCACACACACACACGGGGGGGTTCCCCACACACACACAGGGGGGACCCGCGCGCGCGCACACACTCGCATACCCCCGGGGCCCCCCATCTCGGCCCGTGTCCCTGCTGCAGGCAGCCCGCCGGGGCGCCCCGAACAGCCGCAGGCGGTGGCGGCCGCGGCCGGAGGAGGCGGCGCCAGACGGGGCTCGTTCCGCGACGCCGCCCTCGGCCCCGGCCCCGGCCCCGGCCCAGCGCGCCCCGAGCCGGCCGCGCTCGGGCCCCTGGGGCGAGGCAAGGAGCGGCCCCGCCGGAGCTCCGGTAACTGGGAGGGGGGAGCAGCGGGGCCGCGGCCCCTGAAGTCTCTGGGCGGAGAGGGGCCGGGCTGGGCGGGGTCCCCGCCTCCCTGCGCCCCAGGGGACCGGGCGCTCCCCAGGGCAGGGCAGGTCCCCCAGGCTGGCGGAGTGCTGTGAACGGCCGGGTCCCCGGGCGGGCGAACCGGCTCCTGCGGGGGCCCGGGGATGCCGTGGGCTCGGGGTCTCCAAAGGCAGCTCTGGGTATGGCTGGAGGCACCTGCAGGTGTGTGGGACCCGCAGGCCTCTCACGGGCCGGTCCCCTGGGTCTCCCTGGCCAAGAGCTGACTGCCGTGGGGCAGGTGTAAGGCCGCGGGGCCTGGCACGGAGAGTGGAAAGTGGGCAGGATTGGGCTGGTCTGTGGGCACCTTTGTGCCCCAGCCAGGGCCCCCCAGGCCTTGCTCCACACCTGGATCCCTGCTCCCCCTGCAATTCTGATGCTGTTATTTCTCACCAGGCCTGTGTGGCGGCAGCCGGGCGCAGCTCAGTGCGGTGAGTGAAGCTGCATGGGCATGGGACACAGAGGCTGCTGGCTGGGCAGAGGGGCTCCCTCGCTGGGCAGAGCCAGGGGTTAGAGTATAACACGGTGCCCGAGCTTTTGCGCAGACGCTGAGTCCAGAACCGCTGTGTCTGGGGGGAATTGGGCTTGGAAATTTGGCAGGAATCCATCTCACCCATCTCCTCCCTTCCAGCAGGATCCCCCAACGCCCAGATGGAGCACGGACAGGAGCTGCTGGTCCCAGATCCCGAGATGCCACGTGGTGCCAGCCCAGGTGAGGAAGGGTCTAAGGACGGCCAAAGAGCTGCTGCTAGTTCCCAGTGTGACCTATCGCCTGTGATTCGGCCCCACTGGCCTGGGGAATCCCCCAGCCCTGCTGTCTCAGGTGGGACGTGGGGCAGAACTGGGCCTGGGGGGCAGCCCCACAGGCAGAGGTTTCTTAGTGATGCCCCCCCATCTCGCAGGATCCTTTTGTTCCGCCGCAGGGAGCCACTCGCCGCAGGATCTCCTTGGCCTCTCAGCAGATGGCAGGGCGGGTGAGGACGGGGCTCCCCAGGCAGGCGGAGCTGTTTGCCAGCGCTCGGAGCGGGTCGGGAGCCTGCGCCGGTCGGGAAGGAGGAGCAGCACTGGGCAGCAGCCAGACACCCCTGCCAAGCCCCGTGGCACTCCGCAGCGGTACGTGTGCGCCGAATGTGGCCGCGGCTTTGCCGTGAGCGCCCGCCTGGTGAAGCATGAGCGGATCCACACCGGCGAGCGCCCCTTCTCCTGCGCCGAGTGCGGCAAGCGCTTCACCCAGAACGCCAACCTGGCCCAGCACCGGCGCACTCATACCGGCGAGCGCCCCTTCCGCTGCAGCGACTGCACCCGGGCCTTCGGCACCAAGGCCGACCTGGCCCGGCACCGCCAGTCCCACACCGGCGAGCGCCCCTTCCGCTGCACCGAGTGCGGCCGGGCCTTCAGCCAGAGCTCAAACCTGCTGCGGCACCAGCGCTCCCACACTGGCGAGCGCCCCTTCTCCTGCCCGGACTGCGGGGCCGCCGTCGCCCGCAGTGCCCACCTGGCAGCCCACTGCCGCACCCATACCGGCGAGCGCCCCTTCCGGTGTGGGCAGTGCCGGGAGGGATTCGCCCAGGCCACCGCGCTGATCCAGCACCGGCGGCTGCACACGGGCGAGCGCCCCTACGCCTGCGCCGACTGTGGCAAGGGCTTCACCCGGGCTGCCACCCTGCAGCACCATCAGCGCCTGCATGCCGGCCAGCGCCCCTTCCCCTGCCGGGACTGCGGGGCCACCTTCGCCGCCCGCGCCACCCTCCGCCAGCACCGCCGCCGGCACGCCGGGGTGGCGCCCTTCTGCTGTGCCGAGTGCGGGCGTCGCTTCGCTGTCAGCTCCGCGCTGCTCCGGCACCGGCACGTCCACACCGGGGAGCGGCCCTTCACCTGCCATGAGTGCGGAGCCGGCTTCAGCCAGAGTTCGGCGCTCGTCCGCCACCAGAGACTCCACGACTAGCACCTGGAGCCCCGCAGCAGCCAGCGGGGGAGCGGGCGGGAGAAGGGGCTCTGTGGAGGCAGGTGGATTCAGCTGGAATAAATGGGCCCACAGGCTGTACCGTGTTAACGGCACGCGTCACTGCCCAGTGCTAAGCGGTTACACTTGGTTGGGGAGGCATGCAGAGGCCCTGACTAGCTGAGCCTGGGGCTGGTGTGCCCTGAACATCTCCGTAGCCTGCGGGGCAAGGCACCGCGGAGAGCGAGGTGCAGCCTATTCCGGCCGGGTTCTAGTTTGCCAGCAGCCCATGCTCCCGCGTGCGCCGGCAGGGGCTCTGATTGTAAAACACCCCCCCTGGCTGGCAGAGCTGGGGGTCGCTGGGCTTGTGGGGCAAAGCAGAAGGGTGGAGCTGCCATTAGTTCAGGGCCCAACAGGCGTGGGGGGTGAGGCAAGAGCAGGCCGAGAGCAAACACCGCTTGTGCTGTTGGCGCTCAGTCCCGCATGCAACCCTGTGGCCAGCGTTGGGCAGCGTGTTTGCTACCTCTGTGCCCTGGTTCCCAGCTGGGCTCCAGGGACCCAGACGCACCCTCCAAGCAACTCACTCAACAGAAGGCAAGAGAGCAAAGTGCTAAGGTGGGCACAGCGTGAGCTGCCGGGGAATGGGGTGCTGGCAAGCTGCGGGCAGGAACGGGTGCCGGTGGGAACAGGTTGTGGGTAGGATTGGGGTGCCGGCAGGCTGAGGGTAGGAACAGGTGCCGGCAGGCTGTGGGTAGAAACGGGGTACCAGCAGGCTGTGGGTAGAAACGGGGTACCAGCAGGCTGTGGGTAGAAACAGGGTGCTGGTGGTTACAGGCTGTGGGTAGGAACTGAGTACCGGTACGTACAGGCTGTGGGTAGGAACAGGGTGCCAGTGGGTATAGGCTGTGGGTAGGAACGGGGTGCCAGCAGGCTGTGGATAGGAACAGTGGGAACAGGCTACCAATGGGAACAAGGTGCTGGCAGGAATCCAGGTTTCACTTCACAGGTGGTGGTTCGGCTCTGGCCAGCACTGGCCGAGGGGACAGGATCTCCAGAGCAGAACAATGAAGGCCCAAGGGGCTCACAGTGAGCCCTGGGGTCACAGAATCCGCGGGGGTGGAGGGAGGGCAGGTTTGATGCTCCAGTGGGCTCCTTTCACAGCTCTGAGATGGGAGCGGCGATGGCCCAGTCCGTCCTCTCGTTAGCAGAGCTCATTGCCCGCATGCCAAGCTTGGTCCCAGCTCTGGTTCATCCGATGAAGTTGCGTTTGGCTGGGGCTGGCTGTCTGGCTCCCCTGAACTGTTACCCATGTGCCAACAAGTGGGGCCTGTGAGAGCCAAGGTCTGGCTGGGGCGGGGCTGGCGGGAGGGCCGCGTGGGAACAGGGAGCTAGAATACAGGCCAGCTGCTGCTGGGTGCTGACGCGCAGCTGAACAGTTAAATGGGCCCTTGCCGACGGCTGCCTTGTTAAAGGGACTCGAGCTGGCGGGGGCGCTCGGCCCGGGGCCATTGAGTATCCCTCTCGCTCTGCTGGGAGAAAGTCCTGCCCTGTGGCTGGCAGGGCAGTAAATGCCATGGGGCGTGCGGCGGCTGCCTGCCTGGGGGAGCCGGGGTGGGAAGGCACCGAGGGAGGCCAGCGACCTGCCAGTAGATCTCAGCCCCCGAGGGCTCGTGCGGTCTGGGCTGTGCACACAGGCCTAGGAAGGGGGGCCTGGGACGGGCCGTCACACTAAGGGCGGCACCAGGGCCCCTTTCTGGGGCCACCCTGCGAGGAGGAGGGTGCTGGGGGCAGGCTCAGACAAGCGTGCCCGGGCTGAGCTGCCCTCATAAGGAGCGAATGGAGGCAGGTCAGGGCTGGTTAGTCCTGCCCAGAGTGGCATTGCCCATACGACGTCAGGGCAGGTGATGGCTCCCCTGGGACGGGGCCTCTGCTCCATGCAGGGGGCTCAGGGCAGGGCGCCTCTGGCCCTCGGCTCCCAGCAACGCACCCCCGGCTCTGTAGCCAGGGCAGCAGCTTTGCGTCAGCTCCCCGAGGGCAGGCAGGCTCCTGGTGATCTCCAGGCCTGGCCTGGGCCAGCTGCCCACTGAACCACACGGGGTCTCTGCTGTGCCACCCACAGCTGCGTTAACCCCAGGTGCTGGCACTGCAGCTCTGGGTGAGGGCAGGGCTGGTGCTGAGGAGCCCCCCCCCACCACCCGCAGCAAAGTCTCTGATCCTGTAGGGATGGTGCCCAGCTGCAGGCCCCTCCCCCCACACTGGTTGGGGATCCCTTGCGTGCCTCCTGCAGGGAGGCTCCTGCATCTACCCAGTGCCCCAGGCTGCATTGACTCCCCCTCAGCTAACACCGGGGAGACGGTCCCTTCCCAGACAGGCCCAGCCTGGCTCTAGCCAGTGCCGCTCTCGGCAGCCTCTAACCAGTAACACCCCTTCCCCGTGGCGCCCACTGCTGGGTCAGTGCCCCAGGGCCAGGGCTGTCAGCCGGGGCAAGAAAGCAAGTGTGGAGCCTTTGGCAGGAGGAAGTGTGCAGGGCCTAGGCACACACTGGCAAGGGAGCCTGCAGCCAAGGCCACGAGAATGCTGGAGCCCAGTGTGACACGGCGCTAGAGAGGTTCAGAACATCTGGCACACTCAGCTCCCAGCTGTGCACTCTCGGGCCCCGGCCATCTCTGGGCCGCAGCTGCAGGCAGTGTCTAGGGTCCACCAAAGTCACTGTCCATGTTAGGCAATTTCAGTCACTGGAGTTTTAAAATAGGGAATTACATGATTTCAGCTGCTTAAATCTGACATTTAAATCTGAAATGTCATGGTGTTGTAACTGTCAGGCCCTGACCCAAAAAGGAGTTGGGGGGGAGTGTCCCATGGGTATGGGAGGGAGGGTTGTGGTTCTGCTACCCTTCTGCACTGCTGCTGCCTTCTGAGCTGCGCAGCTGGACAGTGGTGGCTGCTGGCCAGGAGCCCAGCTCAGAAGGCAGGGCCCTGCCAGCAGCAAAGGTGCCATGGTATAGTATTGCCACCCTTACTTCTGCATGGCCACTGGTTTGATGCTGTCAAACCCAGACACCATGCTCCAGCCCTGCAGCTCAGAAGGCAGTGCAGAAGGGTGATAATTCCACAATTCTCCAAAACTAACCGGCCCCCATCTTGAGAAATGCTGGTCTCTGGGAAACATAGATTAGGATTGGAAGAGACCTCAGGATGCCATCAAATCCAGCCCCCTGCCCAAAGCAGGACCAACCTCAACTCAATCATCCCAGCCAGGACTTTGTCAAGCCAGGACTTTGTCAAGCCAGGATGGAGATTCCACCCCCTCCCTAGGGAACCCATCCCAGTGCTTCCCCACGCTCCTAATGAAATAGTTTGTCCTAATATCCAACCTAGACCTCCCCCACTGCAACATGAGCCCATTGCTCCTTGTTCTGTATCCGTCACCACTGAGAACAGCCTCTCTGGAACCCTGGCAAATACCGGCTAAAAACACACAAAAGACCAGATTTCCCGGGAGAGAGATTTCAGAGTCCGTGACATGTTTTTCATGCCTGTGGATTTGGTGGGGCCCTAGCTCTGTGGGGAACCAAACCTTGGTTCTGGCCCCTTGGCCTCCTGCAGCAGCAGACTCACCACTCCTTGAGACCCACCTGGCACTCCCCACAGGAAACCAGGGCACTCCATAGGAGACCCAGGTTGGATGAGCCCCTGTGTTCCAGCAGGGGTCAGGGGCTGCCCAGTGTGGATTTTAATCACCTGCTTACTGTCCTAGAGCAACATTGTGTGCCTCAGTTTCCCTGGACACTGCACCAGTGCATAGATGGGGATGGAAATTTCGGGTGTGACTCCCACCGAGGGAGGCTGCCCCAGCCCAGCCCAGCCCATGCACAATGGTTGACGCCCTTGTGAGCAGGGGAGGGGATCTGACCCCTTTTGCCCAGGAAGCAGGACAAAGGCAGGAGGAGCCACCAGGCTGGGGGCCTGGGACCAGGCAGCCGAAAGTGGGGCAGTCTGGGCTGGCTTGGGGGCCGGGGAGGGGGGACAGGGCTATGGCTCTGAGCCCCCTCGCCCCAAGCTGGGCTGCACTGGCTGCTCCTGGTTACTGTGCTGACCAGTCTGTTGTACACGTGTCCCTGGGAACCAAGAACCCGTCTGACGGCTGAGAGTTGCGTTTGGCTGCGGATGGGGGTGCCGGGCCCGGGGACTTCCCACCCCTCGGTGACACCCGGCACCGAGGGATACAGGGCTCTCCAGCAACGGAGCTGCCCTGTGATGAGTATTGTCCCCTTCCCCCACCCCAGGAATGGCTGCATGGGCACACCGGCCTCCCCGCCAGAGAGGCCAACAGAGCTCCAGCTGTTCTGCTCTGATGCCCCAGCCCTTGCCCCGACTTCCCCTGCACGCCAGCTCCGGCGCAGACTCGCACGTTCACACGGGAGCGTCTCCCCCTCTAGAAACCATTTATTGAGAGCACACGCTACAGACGGGGGCGCAAAGCAGCCTCCCCTGCTCCCAGCTGGCCCGCCCAGCCCCAGGACTGGAGAGAGGAGCTGGCCAGCCCAGCTGTGGCGCTACCGGGCATGGAGACGGCGGTGCTTGCAGAGGTAGGAGCGAAGGCTGAAGCGCTTGCCGCACAGTGGGCACTCGTGGGGCTTGCCAGCTGCCACGGTGTGGATCTGCCGGTGCTTGCAGAGGTAGGAGCGCTGGCTGAAGCACTTGCCGCACTGGGAACACTGGTGGGGCTTCCCTGCCCCGTGGATCCGGCGGTGCTTCACCAGGTACGAGCTGCGGCTAAAGCACTTCCGGCACTCGGGGCACTGGAAGGGATTCTCCTGCACCGAGCCAGGAGGTATCTCAGCCAGGCCTCCCCCCCGCACAGTGCTGACATCTTGATTCTCGCTGGCCTGGAGATTGTGCAGTGCAGCCGGCTGCAGGCTCTGGGCCACGGCACACTCTGTGCTATGGCAGGGCTCCCCGTGGCCTAGCTGCACTGCACTCAGTGCCAGGCCCTGCTCTGCGCTGTGGCAGGGCTCCCCATGGCCTAGCTGCACTGCACTCAGTGCCAGGCCCTGCTCTGCGCTGTGGCAGGGCTCTCCGTGGCCTGGCTGCACTGTACTCAGTGCCAGGCCCTGCTCTGCGCTGTGGCAGGGCCCCCCGTGGCCTGGCTGCACTGTACTCAGTGCCAGGCCCTGCTCTGCGCTGTGGCAGGGCCCCCCGTGGCCTGGCTGCACTGCACTCAGTGCCAGGCCCTGCTCTGCACTGTGGCAGGGCTCCCCGTGGCCTGGCTGCACTGCACTCAGTGCCAGGCCCTGCTCTGCACTGTGGCAGGGCTCTCCGTGGCCTGGCTGTCCTATACTCAGTGCCAGGCCCTGCTCTGCTCTGCGGCAGGGCTCTCCGTGGCCTGGCTGCACTGTACTCAGTGCCAGGCCCTGCTCTGCTCTGCGGCAGGGCTCTCCGTGGCCTGGCTGTCCTATACTCAGTGGCAGGCCCTGCTCTGCTCCGTGGCCTGGCTGTACTGCACTCAGTGCCAGGCCCTGCTCTGCCCCATGGCAGGGCTCCCCGTGGCCTGGCTGCACCGCACTCAGTGCCAGGCCTTGCTCTGCACTGTGGCAGGGCTCCCCGTGCCCTAGCTGCACTGCACTCAGTCCCAGGCCCTGCTCTGCTCCATGGCAGGGCTCCCCGTGGCCTGGCTGCACTGCACTCAGTGCCAGGTCCTGCTCTGCCCTATGGCAGGGCTCCCCGTGGCTTGGCTGCACTGCACTCAGTGCCAGGCCCTGCTCTGCTCTGTGGCAGGGCTCCCCGTGGCCTGGCTGCACTGCACTCAGAGCCAGGCCCTGCTCTGCCCCGAGGCAGCGCTCCCCATGGCCAGGATGTACTGCACTGAGTGCTAGGCCCTGCTCTGCACTGTGGCAGGGCTTCCCATGACCTGGCTGCACTGCACTGAGTGCCAGGCCCTGCTCTGTACCATGGCAGGGCTCCCCATGGCCTTGCTGCAGTACAATCAGTTCCACGCTCTGGATCGTGGGTCCTTCTGTGACATAGCAGGGCTCTGCATGAATTCTCTGCACTGCAAACATTGGGCTTTGTGCCACGTTGCCCTCTGCTCCATGCCAGGGCTCTGTGTGTACTCCTTGCAAGGCACTCAGGGCTGTGCCCCACCCCGCTCCATGGCAGGGCTCCGCATGGACTCCCTGGAGCATGGTGACCACTGGGTTCCACCCTGTTCCGTGGCATGGCTCTGCGTGCACACCGTGGAGTGTAGTGAGCACCGGGCTCCACCCCGCTCTGGGGCAGGGCTCCGCATGGACTCCCTGGAGTGTACTGACCATCGGACTCCATCCTGTTCCATGGCATGGCTCTGTGTGCATGCCATGCAGCGTTGTGAGCACCGGGCTCCACCCTACCCCGTGGCAGGACTCTGCATGGACTCCCTGCAGCGTAGAGACCACCGGGCTCCATCCCGTTCCGTGGCATGGATCTGTGTGCACACCATGCAGTGTACTGAGCATGGGGCTCCACCCTGTTCTGAGACAGGGCTCCCCGTGGACTCCCTGCAGCGCAATCGGTGCCAGACTCCCCTCCGTTCCATGGCCAGCTGCCCCGTGGACTCCCTGTAGTGGACTCAGCGCCGGGCTACCCTCCCTTCTGTGGCCAGACACCCCGTGGACTCCCTGCAGTGCAATGGGTGCCAGGCTGCCCTCTGTTCCATGGCTGGGTGCCCCGTGGACTCCCTGAAGTCCACTCGGCACCAGGCTGCTCTCCGTTCCATGACCAGGCTCCCCATGGACTCCCTGCAGTGCAATCGGTGCCAGGCTGCCCTCCGTTCCATGGCCAGGCACCCCGTGGACTCCCTGCAGTGCTCTCGGCACCAGGCTGCCCTCCGTTCCGTGGCCAGGCACCCCGTGGACTCCCTGCAGTGCTCTCGGCACCAGGCTGCCCTCCGTTCCGTGGCCAGGCACCCCGTGGACTCCCTGCAGTGCTCTCGGCACCAGGCTGCCCTCCATTCCATGGCCAGGCACCCCATGGACTCCCTGCAGTGCAATCGGTGCCAGACTGCCCTTTGTTCCGTGGCCAGGTGTCCCATGGACTCCCTGCAGTGCAATCGGTGCCAAGCTGCCCTCCGTTCCGTGGCCAGGTGCCCTGTGGACTCCCTGAAGTGCACTCAGTGCCAGGCAGCCCTCTGTTCCATGGCCAGGCGCCCCGTGGACTCCCTGCAGTGCACTCAGCGCCAGGCTGCTCTCCGTTCCGTGGCCAGGCTCCCCGTGGACTCCCTGCAGGGCAATCGGCACCAGGCTGCCCTCCGTTCCGTGGCCAGGCTCCCCATGCACTCCCTGCAGGGCAATTGGCGCCAGGCTACCCTCCGTTCTGTGGCCAGGTGCCCCATGGACTTCCTGCTTTGCACTCGGTGCCAGGTTGCCCTCTGTTCCGTGGCCAAGCTCCCCATGGACTTTCTGATGCTGCAGGAGCCGCGAGGCCCGACTGAAGCCACGGCCACACTGGGCGCACTGGTGGGGACGCTCCCCTGTGTGCAGGAGCTGGTGGCGGAGCAGATCTGAGCGCCAAAGGAAGCTCTTCCCACAGTCCCCACAGCGGTGGGGTTTGTCTCCAGTGTGGTTCCTCTGGTGGGAGCGCAGCTTGGAGCGGCGGCTGAAACTCTTTCCACAGGTGGCACACATGAGGGGCTCCCCTGCAGCCGAACTCTGAGGCACGGTGATGTCCCGCAGGGGGCTGGCCCCCTGCCTCCCTGGAGGGAGGTCATAGCAGCTGTTCTTATCCCGCCTCCCCCGTGGAGGGTTCCTCCTCTCTGCCCGGCACTGGCTCCCACCAGCTCTGCTCAGCATGGGGATCTGAGGAACGTTCTCTCCAGTGCTTCTCAGGAATGGCCCTTGTGGCTCCAGCGTCTCGGCTTCGCCTGGCTCCAGCGTCTCCAGCTTCACAGCCCTCACAGCACTCCTCAGCAATGGCCCCTGTGGCTCCCGCATCCCTGCTATGCCTGGCTCTGGCATCTTCAGCTTTACAGCCTTCGCAGCGCTCCTCAGTAACGGCCCACGCGGCTCCAGCATCCCTGCTTCACCTGGCTCCAGCGCCTCCAGTTTTACAGCCTTCGCAGCGCTCCTCAGTAACGGCCCACGTGGCTCCAGCATCCCTGCTTCGCCTGGCTCCAGCGCCTCCAGTTTTACAGCCTTCGCAGTGCTCCTCAGTAACGGCCCACGCGGCTCCAGCATCCCTGCTTTGCCTGGCTCCAGCATCCCTGCTTTGCCTGGCTCCAGCATCTCCAGTTTTACAGCCTTTGCAGCACTCCTCAGCAACGGCCTCCGCGGCTCCAGCATCCCTGCTTTGCCTGGTTCCGGCATCTCTAGCTTTACAGCATTCCTCCGCAGCAGCCCTTGGGGCTCCAGCATCCCTGGTATTTCTGGCTCCGGCATCTCCAGCTTCCTCACAGCGCTCCTCAGGAACCGCCCCTGTGGCTCCAGCATTACCGCCCCGTCACCTGCAGGGACACAGAGTGTAGAAGTGAGTCACAGCCTCAGCAGGACTCCACCTGGGTGCAGCTAGTGGCCCGTGATAAGCAGTCTGACCTGTGGAGCTCACCAGAGCAACCTCCCCCCTTACCAGGCACGTTGTCAGCAATGGAGAGTGTGCGAACTGGGGGGTTTCGTAACTTTGTTCTGCTGCATGTGAGTTCTACTGTGCTGTAGTAATCCCATGTGTGTGCCTCAGTTTCCCTAGGCACTGCACCAATCCCAAGAGGGTGATGGGAGTTTCGAGTGCGAGGGAGGCTGCCTCAGCTGCCTGCAAATCATCAATGGCCAATGCCCTTCATACCTGACACCTTTCCCTAAGGCAGCAGAACAAAGGCCAGAGGAGTAGCTTGGCTGGGGGGCTGGGACCAGGAGCTGGGCGTGGGTCAGTCTGAGTTGGCTTGGGGTGCAGGGAAGGAGCCAGGCCCTAGCTCTGCCTCCCTTCCCCCCCAGATGGATTGTACTGACAGCTCCCGGTTCCTTTGCTGACTAGGGATGTGAGGGAGTAGTTGACTAGTCCAGTGTTTCTCAACCAGCGGTACGAGTACCCTCAGGGGTTACTGGAGAGAAGTTTGGGGGGTACATCAACACAACTGACATTTGGAGAAAACTGAATGTTTGTTTTAAGTTTTACAGCACTATTATTTTTGTACTTTTTACACCCAAAAATTTCATCGCCCGCCCAGCTACAATTAAGTTGTTTAAGGAAATGTGTTGCAATGGTAGAAAAAAAAAATTGTGTGTCTGAAAACTCTAGATACTGGGGGTACTTATAATTTTTTTTTTAAGGGGGGGTACTTTATAAAAAAAGGTTGAGAAACACTGGACAAGTCAACTACCCAATAAGCCTGGGCTTACCAGGTCGCTGTGTCGACTATCTGTATCAGAGGCAGCAAGCAGGAGCTGGTGCTGGGGGGGAGCTGGCTTAAAAGCTGGTTCCCCCAACAGTGTCTCTGGGCCCGGTGGGCCTGGTGCAGGGCCCGGTGACTCCCCACACCTTGGTGTCAGCAGCCTTGGGAAATGGCTCCCGTGGTTACTCACACTCACCCTCCAAACCCTGAGTCTGAACGTCTGGCTCCAGAGCCCAGCCCCTGGCTCGCTGGTAGAGCATGGAGCCCACTCAGGGGGTTGGTCCCTTCCTCTCCTTCCCCAGCCCCTGGGCTGTGCTCCAGAGGTGTGCCCGCAAGGCAGGTTTTCCCTCCTTCGTGCCTCTCCTGCACCCGGCCCCCCCCCCCCTCCAATTCACCAGCCTCCTTCCTGACCTCAGATCTGGAGCACCCCAGGACAGGTACACTGAGCGACTGGGCTGACTGCTGCGCGGCAGCAGCGCCCCCTCCCGTCCGCCTGAGGCCGGCTCCAGCAGGAGAGGTGAGGGAGAGCCCTGGGTATGCAGAGGGGGCACAAGTCTGTGCCTGGGGGTCAGGCTGGCTTTGCGCTCCAGCCCCCAGCCAGGAGCAGCTCCACTGCACATGGGGAAGCCCTCAGGAGCCCAACCCACACTGGGGGGGGGGGCAGGTGGCAGGTGCTGCACTGGGTGCCCCTTCCCCTCTCCATCCCATGCAGCTCCCCGCCAACTCCATGGTCCCCCTACCCCCACCCTAGGCAGACTCACCCACAGCTGGCGGCAGGGCCGGATTAAGGCATGGGCTAGCCGGGCAGCTGCCCGGGGCGCCTACCTATGTGGGGCGCCTGATGGCAGCTGTAAGGGGTGTGCAGCGCCCCTTATAGCTGCCATCAGGCGCCGCACGCCTGGCTCCTGCAGCAGCTCCTGGGGGCCACGTTAACCCCCACAGCGCCGGCCAGCAGCGCCCTTCCCCCCACGGCTGCGGGGCCCTGCACGGCCAGGCTTGGCCCGCCCCGGCCTGCACGCCAGCGGCAGTAGCCGGGCTGGGCCGGGCCGGGCATGTGTCCTGCCGCCGCCAGCTCTGCGCGCCCTCCCCCACGCGCCGGTTGGGGGTAGGGCCTCACATGCGCCCTCCCCAGCGCGCCGGCGGGGGCGGGGCCACGCATGCGCCCTCCCCCGCGCGCCGGGCAGGGGCGGGGTCACGCATGCGCCCTCACCCAACCCGGGGCACCGGAATGGCTCGGTCCGGCCCTGGCTGGCGGAAAGACCCATCCCCATGCCAGCCCTGCCACTGTCATGAGCGAGCCCGTGGCTCCGCAGCCTGCTGGGCAGAGGTGCAGTCAGGGGGGCAGGCGGGGGGTAGCGGGGGGGGCCCGCTGTGTCACTAGGCAACTTTCTACCCAGCCGCTCACTTTCTACCCAGCAGCCCTGGCAAGAAAAAGCAGAGGAGCACTGAGAGTTCCCCAGGGCAGAGCCCAAGGGGCCCCCCCAACCGGGCCTGAAGAAACCCACCAGCCAGGCCCCATCTCCATGCCATTCCAGCCCCCCCACTGCCTGCCAGCCCCTCAGCCACAGGCCCCCAGCTAGAACCCCCCCAACATTTTGATTGTCCCACACTCCCCAACCCCATCACCACTGCATCTCCCCACCCTCCTCACCTGCCCCAGACACCCCAAGGCCCCAGCCCCTCCCCAGCTTCTCAGCCTCCACACCCAGAATCTGCCTAGGCCCCACGAGGGCCCCACACCATGCCTAGCCCCCAGACACAGGATCCCTCCCCACCTAGCCTGCCCTGCCCGCCCCACACCACCTGCTCAGTCCTCACACTGCATCCCGCATCCAGCCCCTAGCCCAGCCCCACCCCTCCAGCCTGCACCCAGCCCCTAGCCCAGCCCACACCCTACATCCAGCCTGCACCCAGCCCCTAGCCCAGCCCCACCCCTCCAGCCTGCACCCAGCTCCCCAGCCCAGCCTGCGCCCGGCCCGACCCGGCCCGGCCCAGCCCCCTGCATCCTGCCCAGCCCCCAACCCACCCCACGCTGCCCCAGGCCCGGCCGCCGGGCACTGACCGGGAGAGCAGGAGGCTGCGGCCGGGCCCGGCTCAGCGGCCCCCGAGGCTCCCGCGCTGCAATCGCGGCCCCGCGGGACCCTCCCGCCGCCCGCCCGGGGACTCCGCCCTGCGCCCCGGCAGGCCCCGCGGCGCCCTCCCCCGGGGCGGGCCCTGCACCGGCCCGGCCCCCGGCCCCTCCCGCTGCCCCCGGCCGGAGCCCCCAGCTCCCGCTGCATCCCCAGCCCGCCCAGTCCCTGCACCCCAGTCCCAGCATCCCCAGCCCCCATTTCCTGCACCCCAGTCCCAGCACCCCAGCCCCTCAGTTCCTACACCCCCAGTCCCCAGCTGCTGCACCCCTAACCCCTATCACCCACAGCCCTCCCCAAACCTGCACCCCCAACCATCACCATCCCCAACCCTCCAGCTGCTGCTCCCACCTCCCATGGCCCACCTGGCTGCTCCCGGCTTGAGCCCCCGAAGTGCCTATCTCCCCCCGCCCACCTCCTGCATCTCCACACCTTGTACCTGTTGCACCCTCCAGCTCCTCACCTCCCGGCTGCTCCCAGCCTGGGCTCCTGCTGTGCTCATCTTCCACTCTATCTGCTGCACCCCATACCCACAGCCCCCTGCCTCCTGCACCCCCCCACCTTCTGCACCCACCTCCCACTGCCCCCCTCTGCTCCCATCCTGAGCCCCTGTCATGTGCATCTCCCTTCCTCCTCTGCTACACCCCGGCCCCAAGCTCCTACAACCCCACACACACACACACACACAGCACCCTCCAGTCCCCCACCTCCTGCACCTCTTCAACACCCTACATGCTGCACCCCCAGCCCCACCTGTACCCATTTCCCATGGCCCCTCTGGCTGTTCCTGACCTGAGCCCCCTTCGTGGCCATCTCCCCTCACCTGATGCACACACACCCTGCCTCAGGACCTGCCCTGCCAATGGCTCTGGAGTCTCCGGGGGCTGCCCTATTGTTACTCAGCCCCTCCGGGGGGATTCGCAGAGGCCCCGGCAGGAAATCCCAGACCTGAGGTACTCAAGTGTGGCAGGTGTCTGTGGGTGTAGGGGTGCTGGGAGGGCCACCTGGAGGAACAGGGAAGGGGGCATGTGAGGGCCCCCTTTTGGCAGGAGTACAGGGTGCACTTAAGCAAGCAGTGAGATGAGGCCGGCATGCCCTGGAGTGAACCAAGCAGAGAGCTGCTCAGGCTGGGGGAGTGGAGTTCACAAGCCTGGAACTGAACCCAGCCCTGCCCATGTGGGATCACTGCAGTGCATGTTAAGGGGAGATGAAGGGCCCTGCCGCCCTCCCACCAATGTTCCCTCTAATCTTTTTTAAATCTACATGCAGATTTGTTATCCATGTGCAGAATAAAATTGTTGTATGTGCATCGAGACATGTGCACCACCAGTAAAAACACAAACCTAGTTGTACAGCACCAAGAACCATCCCCGGTGGAGCCAGCACAAGCGGATGATGGGCAGACACCTCAGCAAATCAGCCACCAACTCTGTCTCATGCTTATTGTAGCCCATTTCAGCCAGTGGAGGAAGGATCTCAGGCAGGCGATCAACCCACACCCCTCCCAGTCACTGGACCTGGAGTTCCTTTTTGAAAGATACTGGTTTGTTTGGATGCAGGGCTGGGGTATTGTTGGCGGACTCCAGGCTCTGTGGCAGTGTCTAGGGGCCAGAGTCATAAAGGGATTCGGGTACACAAGGCCCCAAGGGGATTTTTCAATACCTTTTCAGGTCCGGCCCTTGGTCACCTTTTCTGTCTGGTGTGGGGCGTTTTGCCTGCGTTCTACGTGGTGACCCCGGAACATGTTCGGTCTGGGGCACAAGAAAATCTGTTCAACTTTTCCAGGCTTTAATTAACACGTTGACTGAAGGACGCATTTCCGCATCAGAGCCCCCTGTCAAGCAACAAAAGGAGAGCTCAGGGGATGGGTCTGATGGCAAATCCAAAGGACACAGGATTGGTAGGGACCTTTAGACTTAAGTCAGGCATTTGATACAGTGTCACGTGACCATCTCATTAACAAACTAGGGAAATACAACCAAGCTGGGGCTACTGTAAGGTGGGTCCATAACTGGCTGAAGAACTGTTCCCAGAGTCGTTATCAATGGTTCACAGTCATGCTGGGAGGGCAGAACAAGTGGGGGTCTGGTTTGGGACTGGTTCTGTTCAGTATCTTCGTCAACAATTTAGATATTGGCTTAGAGAGGATGCTTATTAAGTTTGCAGATGATACCAAGCTGGGAGGGGTTGCAAGTGCGTGGGAAGAGAGGGTCATAATTCAAAATGATCTGGACAAACTGGAGAAAGGGTCTGAGGTAAATAGGATGAAGTTTAATAAGGACAAAGTGCTCCACTTAGGAAGGAACAATCAGTCTCACACATCCAGAATGGGAAGCGACTGTCTAGGAAGTACTGCAGAAAGGAGTCTAGGGGTCAGAGTGGGACCCTGGGGATGGGAGGGAGGGAGAGGGTTGGTGACTGGGAGCTGTGGGGTGGTGACATGGCTGGTGTGTGCAGGGATCTCCAACATGGCTGGGTAAAAAAAACCCCAGAAAATACTGGACCTTTTTTGTTCTGCTCAACAAGTTTCGTCCCTTCCCCGCCCCGTTTTTGGGGGGGTTTTTTTGTTTGGTTGTTTTTTCTCAACCAATTTTTTTCCCGCCATCTTCAGGATTTTTTGTGAAAGTATCTGGCAACCCTATACTAAGTCCTGAGCCCAGGGGATCCCCCTGAGTATCTAGATTAATTGGTGACTCTTTTCCATCTAGTCAGTATGCTGGCAACTATGGTTTTGTTTTGATAATAAAAGTTTGCTTTTTTTTTATTAGCCTGGTATTGGCTCATTTCTGTGTCCTGGAAAATCTGTCTGTGGGTATCTGCATGCCTCTGACTAGGGGGCAGCTACCTCAGACTGCAGCTTGTATTTTCTCTTTTCTTTTTCAAGGTCTTTGGGGAAAAGAGCTTGAGGTACCCCTGAGGTTTTTAGAGAGGAGATTTCCCAAGTGATCTCTTCCCTGGTTTTCTTACAAATACTTGGGTGGTGGCAGCGGTTTTTTGTTCTCCAAAGTCCGGGTATTAGGATTTTGGGGGAAAGTTTTGTACCAAAGCCTGTAGAGATCAGGTTTTGGGGTGCTTTTGCGGGCCCCCACTTCTGCATGTTGTGCCAGAGTGGGGAAGGAGCCGTGACATGGTGGCATAGCAGTGGGATCATTTTGAGAACCAAGGATTTTAAAAAGAGACAGGTTTTTCTTTTGAGTACTTGCAAGCTTTGGAGGGTTTTTCTTCTTCTTTTTCTCTTGTGTTTTTCTTTCCTGTTGGTGTCTTGGGGAAAGGCACACAAAAGGTTAATCTACAGCCAGACGGTCCACCCCAACCAGTTTGGTTTTTTTCTAGCTTTCGGGGCAACTGGAGGCTAGGCTAGATCATGGCATGATGTCCAGCTCTAGGACAAATTCATACCCCAAGGAGGGGAGACAGGAGCATGTCTCTGTAAGTCCAGGGGGAAGTGACCTTGAGGGGGCAGGAACAAAGGTATAGCAGCCCTCCTCCCCCCTCACCACTGCCTTCTATGTGGGAAGCTGCCTGTAAGGCAGCCAGCAGACCTCTAACTGAGAAAGAGGTGGAGTTCTTAGGACGACTAGAGCAAATACACACAGTCTGTGTCTAGACTGGCCAGTTTTTCTGGAAAATCAGCCGCTTTTCCGGAAAAACTGGCCAGCTGTCTACACTAGCCGCTTGAATTTCCACAAAAGCACTGACTTCCTACTGTAAGAAATCAGTGCTTCTTGCGGAAATACTATGCTGCTCCCGTTCGGGCAAAAGTCCCTTTTGCGCAAAAGGGCCAGTGTAGACAGCTGAGATTTGTTTTCTGCAAAAAATACCCAATCGCGAAAATGGCGATCGGGCTTTATGAAAGCGCTCTAGATTGGCCATGGACGCTTTTCCGCAAAAAGTGCTTTTGTGGAAAAGCGTCCGTGCCAATCTAGACGCTCTTTTCCGCAAATGCTTTTAACAGAAACCTTTTCCGTTAAAAGCATTTCCGGAAAATCATGCCAGTGTAGACACAGCCACAAAGCGTCAGGCGAAGCGCGCACAATGAGAGGCCGAGGAGAAGCACACCCAGCAAGAACATCAGGCAAGGCTAGCACAAATAGAAGTGGAAAAACAAGCGAGGCTAGCAGCAATGGCAAAGGTGAGGTGAGCAGAAATAGAAGCACAGACCAGGATTGCTAAAGCGAAGGCCATAGTGGAAATGGTGAAAGCTAAGCAGCTGGGTGCTCCAACTTCACCAGCTAACCACCCTGCTTCCACGAATGCTCCAGTCATTGTTCAACACCCCAGGGAACTCCAGACCCAGAGAGTGGAAGAACAGCAGAGACTGTATCCTCCTAAGAGTTCTGTGTACAACCGTGTGGGTATGGGATGTGATTATAGCGTGGCTAATCTGTGTAATTGGGCTGGTACCTGAACCCAGCCCCAGAACAGGTATGAGGGTAAATCTTCTGTAGCTAACAGGGAGGTTTGTGAAAGGGGTGAGTGTGATTCTGGGAAGTTGTCTGTGGCTAACCAGCCCTACTGTGACCCAGAGAGAAGTTTCTCTAAGTGTTTGCCTGAGGGAGATAGCCGTGTGTCTATGCTGGAGAGCTGCGTGTCTGTGAGTACGATTTCTGCGTGTCTGCCTGATGCCTCAGAGGTGAGGCTGGAATCAGAAACAGGGCAGGGAGAGCCCAGTAATCAGGGAAGTGTTTCTCTGGAGCAGTCTGGAGGGGCTGGCCAGAGCGGAGTTGTAGCTGAGCAGTCTAGGAAGCTCCAAGGGGAAGGAGGGTGTCTCTGACATCTTACCAGAGAAGTCTGTTTGTTTGCCTGAAAGGGGATTGTGTGGAAACCTGCCTAGTGGGCCAGAGGTGTAGGGGAAACTCAGGAGGAGTTGATGGTGGCTCAGCAGAGCAATGCTGCTGGAGGGCCAGGGAAAGGTGAGCTTTTGCTTACAGAAGTTCCTAGGGAAGAGAATCCTCATGGTGATGTTGGCCAGCAGGTTGCTGTGCCTGAAGGGGGTGAAGGTGACTTGGGTTTAGAAAGATCTAATATGACCAGTTGTGAAGAAGCTGCAGAGGGATTGGAGGTTGTTTCGGATGGAGTGGAAGCAGCCAGAGAGACGGAGCAACCCTCTGATGTCCAAGTGACTGTGTTTGTCCAGCTTGCTAGGAAGTCAGTGTGGTTGGGACAGTTTGATTCCGGGAGGGGACAAGGTGTGTCTCAGGTTCAGGGGAGCAGCTGTGTTGTAGTGAATCTCTGTGGAATGCAGGAGATGGCAGGTAAACTCCCATCTCTGGACACTGCGGACAGTTGTAATCTGTCCGTGAGTTTAACATCTAATTCCAGGAGGAAGCAGAGGTTAGTGGTGAAAGGACAAGAAATCTGTAAATCTATCAGGTCAGTACACCTAGGCCCTGTCTCTGTGAGGCAGTGGCCACTTGGAAAACTAGATTGAAAGCAGGGGGTCAGATTAGTGTCTGGGCTGCTTACTACCTGATTAGCTGTCAGGAGCAAGGAAATTCTATGGCCATTGTGAGCAGGGAAGACACACCCAGCCAGCCCTTTGGCTTTGGGATAAGGAGTTCTGAATTTGAACCCACAGGGCAAGGGGGAAGGACAAGACTTGTGTTTGCCAAGGAAGGCTGCAGCTTTTTTAAATCTAAAAGGCCAGAATTGTCAGGGTACACTTGATATGGATTTGTTCCTATTGCTGATGTCAACTTTGTAACCAATGTGCTGTTGTTACCAAGGATTGTAAAAATGTCCAATGTGCATGATTTTGTGCAAAACTCTGGAAAATGTTAAGAAATGTACCCAAGGACACATTGTATGTTGAAAAGCCTTGTGATACTGGTATTTCACAGTTGATACCTGTAATTATTTTTGGAGCTTCTCACCTGAGAAGGGGCATTCCAGAATTGGTGTGCAATGTGAAAGGGGAAACTGAGGCACGGCACTATTTTGTTTTCGTGGCCAAAAGTCAAGATGCCTACACTGTGGGGAATGAGGATACATACATTAACTCAATGTTAATTGGATTCCAGACCATTGCCAAAGCTGACATGGATAGATTTAATTTTTTTCTTTAGCTCTGAGCAAGGGCACTGCTATACTCACTAATGAGTGTTGGGTCCAAAATTTGTGCAAAGGGGGCCATGTAAGGTGTCAAATGAAAGCTTGTACTCTGCTGATTCTATGTACAATACCTGCGTACTTCTGTCATTTTTGTACGTGAAGTTATAAAATGGACTCTGTTCTTGTATTTTAAAATGTTTCTGTCTGGAAGGAAGAAATGGGCCTGGGACTGCCTCCTGTAAGGAATGGTTATTCAGTGAATGGCTGTGCTAAGTAGCACTGCCTCATGGACAATGGCTCTCAGAGTGGCCCATACACACCTGAGGAATGCGCAGATCAACCTGTGCATGGGACTGCTTGCACATGGAACAAAGACAGGTTATTTGAGCATGTGACCAGCTCCAATTGGAAGACCCAAGGAACATCGAAGGGCCCTGAGGCTAACACTGAAGACTATTAAGCGAGCAGTTTGTACTATCTCTGCTAATAGCCCGCATCAAGCACTCGGTGACTGATGTATGTAACGTGTCCTCATTAACAATCTCACTCTCCACTTTGTCTTTCTTCTATGAATACACCTTTGGCCTTTAGATTCTAAAGGATCGGCCCAGCGTGCTCTTGTGGGTAAGATCCAGAGTGAAAATTGGCCTGGAACTGTGGCTGGGCCCTTGGGACCAGGAGGCTCTGTTCAGAGTTGGTGAATGTGGGTTTTATAACCTCCCACCTGTGTGTGAGGCCTAGGTCTGATGGTGGCACAGGGAAGCTGGGGTGTCTGAGGGGTTTTGCTGGTGAGGCTTCCAGCTGGATTTCTGTGTAACTGGCGGGGTGCCTTGGGAAAAGTCCCCAGTTGAGGGCAGTAAATAGCCCTGGTTTTGAGCAATTCACCCTGAGCTGACGCCCTCAGTAGTGCCAGACCCAGCCTGGTGAATGACAGTGGTATATTCAGCAGGATGCACAGAACCTGTTCAATTGAGCATTGGACCAGGACCCCCACGTTATTCTAAATTTGATTTTGAAATTGAGAGTTTGGTTGGTTAAAGGGGCAGTTAAAATAAGTCAACATCATGGGGCCTTGGCAAAAAGGCATTGCAAAATGAATGCTCTACAAGAAATGTACTTAGGACTCTCTGTATATAAGTCATGGTACTCCACAGATGTGGAAGGGGTTGTTTGATTCTCATGTATTCACTAGGAATGTAAAGGGTGCCTATACTTATTGGCTACGTCTAGACTGGCATGATTTTCCACAAATGCTTTTAACAGAAAAGTTTTTCCGTTAACAGCATTTGCGGAAAAGAGCGTCTAGATTGGCACGGACGCTTTGCGCAAAAGCACTTCTTGCGAAAAGCCGCCCGTGCTAATCTAGACGCGCATGCGCAAGAAAGCCCCGATCGCCATTTTAGCCATTGGGGCTTTTTAAAACAATTCTGGGTTGTCTACATTGGTCTTGGCGCAAAAGCATTTGCGCAAGAGGGCTTTTGCCCGAACGGGAGCGTCATTGTATTTGCGCAAGAAGCACTGATTTTGTACATTACAAAGTCAGTGCTCTTGCGCAAATTCAAGCGGCCAGTGTAGACAGCTGGCAAGTTTTTCCGCAAAAGCAGCTGCTTTTGCGGAAAAACTTGCCAGTCTAGACACAGCCATTTATTATGTTTTATCCCAAACCTTCAAGAAGAAATCACAGCTAGTGTGGCCAGAAGTTGTCCAGCACCGTCTGCAATTTGGGGGGCGTGTCATAACCATGAGGGCTGGCCAGCAGCCTGGGGACTAAGAGGTTAACCTTGCCAGGTATCTGGTCAGCCAATGGTAAGGCAGGTAGGGATTTCAAACCAGGACAAAGAAATTTTTAACTTTTCCCTCCTTTGTCTGAGTCAGAGCAGTTTCTTCCATGTAACAGGGAAATGGAAAGGCCTGTCTCTCTCAAGAATGGACTTCTTATCAGTGTAAGTAGGGCACAGTGTAGATAACCGTCAGGTTTTATTGTTTTATGGTTTGGGAATGTGGAAATGATGTCTGTGCTGTTAAAAGTAGGTTTTCCCTCTCTTTTGTAACTAAGTCTTGAGCCCAGGGGATCCCCCTGAGTATCTAGATTAATTGGTGACTCTTTTCCATCTAGTCACTATGCTGGCAACTATGGTTTTGATTTGATAATAAAAGTTTGCTTCTTTTTTTTATGAGCCTGGTATTGGCTCATTTCTGTGTCCTGGAAAATCTGTCTGTGGGTATCTGCATGTCTCTGACTAGGGGGCAGCTACCTCAGACTGCAGCTTGTATTTTCTCTTTTCTTTTTCAAGCTCTTTGGGGAAAAGAGCTTGAGGTACCCCTGAGGTTTAGGGAGGAGATTTCCCAAGAGATCTCTTCCCTGGTTTTCTTACAAATACTTGGGTGGTGGCAGCGGTTTTTTATTCTCCAAAGTCCGGGTATTAGGATTTTGGGGGAAGTTTTGTACCAAAGCCTGTAGAGATCAGGTTTTGGGGTGCTTTTGCGGGCCCCCACTTCTGCATGTTGTGCCAGAGTGGGTAACAGCCTTGACACCTGGCCCGCAGACACAGGCCAAGGGAGGGACCCTTGGGGGGATCAGAGGCTGGGCTGGAAGTAGGGGACTGGAGGACGTGGCAGGGGGGAGCAGGCAGAGGCCCCCTGGTTGCAGGGGAGACTCATATGTGCTGGGATGGTGGGAGCAGGCCGACAGGCCTGAGGGTTCCTGTGCTGGGTTCACTGCTCAATAAACTCTCCTGTGTGACGCTGGCGGGGAGTTGCTCCCACCTGGAGAACAGGGCTGTGTGATTCCCTCTGGGGGTGGAGGCCCTGGGACCCAAGGGGACCCAGCAGAGACAGGCATGCTGGAGGCTCGGAGGAGCAGTCCCAGGAAGCAGAGGAGCTTAAACTCAGAGTGAGTGTGGACCCCCCAGAAGAGCTGTCTCACTGAAGGAACATATGAGGCAAAGCATGGACATGACCTGTGAGTTTGTGACAGGAGGTGAAGAGGCTGGAAGTGTGTGTGGATCACTGACGTGGTTTGAAAGGGATGTGTGGATGATTGATGTGGTTGGAGGTGACATGGCTGGGGTGTGTGTGGATCACTGACGTGGTTTGAAAGTGACGTGGTTTGAAAGGGATGTGTGGATGATTGATGTGGTTGGAGGTGAAGAGGCTGGAAGTGTGTGTGGATCACTGACGTGGTTTGAAAGGGATGTGTGGATGATTGATGTGATTGGAGGTGACACGGCTGGGGTGTGTGTGGATCACTGACGTGGTTTGAAAGGGATGTGTGGATGATTGATGTGGTTGAAGGTGACATGGCTGGGGTATGTGTGGATCACTGACGTGGTTTGAAAGTGACGTGGTTTGAAAGGGATGTGTGGATGATTGATGTGGTTGGAGGTGACATGGCTGGGGTATGTGTGGATCACTGACGTGGTTTGAAAGTGACGTGGTTTGAAAGGGATGTGGATGATTGATGTGGTGGAGGTGAAGAGGCTGGGGTCTGTGTGGATCACTGACGTGGTTTGAAAGTGACGTGGTTTGAAAGGGATGTGTGGATGATTGATGTGGTTGGAGGTGAAGAGGCTGGGGTATGTGGATCACTGACGTGGTTTGAAAGTGACGTGGTTTGAAAGGGATGTGGATGATTGATGTGGTTGGAGGTGACATGGCTGGGTGTGTGGATCACTGATGTGATTTGAAAGGGACATGTGGATGATTGATGTGGTTGGAGGTGACATGGCTGGGGTCTGTGGATCACTGACGTGGTTTGAAAGTGGCGTGGTTTGAAAGGGATGTGTGGATGATTGATGTGGTTGGAGGTGACATGGCTGGGGTCTGTGTGGATCACTGACGTGGTTTGAAAGTGACGTGGTTTGAAAGGGATGTGTGGATGATTGATGTGGTTGGAGGTGAAGAGGCTGGGGTCTGTGTGGATCACTGACGTGGTTTGAAAGTGACGTGGTTTGAAAGGGATGTGTGGATGATTGATGTGGTTGGAGGTGAAGAGGCTGGGGTCTGTGTGGATCACTGACGTGGTTTGAAAGTGACGTGGTTTGAAAGGGATGTGTGGATGATTGATGTGGTTGGAGGTGACATGGCTGGGGTGTGTGTGGATCACTGATGTGATTTGAAAGGGACATGTGGATGATTGATGTGGTTGGAGGTGACATGGCTGGGGTGTGTGTGAATCACTGACGTGGTTTGAAAGTGACGTGGCTGGGGGTTATGTGGATGATTGATGTGGTTGGAGGTGACATGGCTGAGGTGAGCGTAGATATGGATATGACGGGGGGTGACCTGGCTGGCAAGGCATGGGGATGACTGACATGGCTCGGGGGATTATTGATGTGGCTGGGAGTGTATGTGGACAACTGCTGTGTTTGGGAGGTGATGTGGCTGGGGTTTGTGTGGATTACTGACATGGCTGGAGGTGACACAGCTGGTGGCTTGTGTGGATTACTGACATGGCTGGGAGGTGACGTGGCTGGTGTGTGTGTGGCTGGTGTGTGTGAATGACTGATGTGGCTGGAAGATTACGTGACTGGTGCATGGGGATGATTGACATGGCTGGAGGGAACGTGGCTGCAGACTGTGAGGGTTTGATGTGGCTGACGGTGTATTGGAGGTTGACATGACTTGGGGCTATGGAGACGATATTGCTGGGGTGTGGGGAGGAGGACACCCCAGGGGGAGGACATAGGATGGGTGAATTGGGTGCAACAGGAGCCTGAAGGATTGTGGATGTAGGTGCAGCCAGCCTCTGACCTAGGCCCCCGGGACAATGACAGCCTATGGGAGGTGCTGACCTAAGGAAACTCGAGGGGGAACCAGTCTCAGGTCACCAGCTGTAGGTGTGGGGGTGTTGTCCATCAAACACACATGCCAGCCTCCCGGGTTGGGGGAGCAATTCCATTTGTTCAGTTGTCTTTTTATTTCCAGTTTCAAATTTTCTACAAGAAAAGAATAAAAAAAATAGAGAACTCTACGGATCGTCCAGCTGCCACGGCAACCATTGCCACAGGGCCAAGGCCATGGCAACCATTGCCATGGCAACCATCACCACAGGGCTGAGGCCACGGCAACCCTTACCACGGATACGAGGCCCAACGCCGAGTACCACAGGAGGAGGCTCCAGCCACAATTGCCATGGAGACCGCGCTGCAGCATGAGTCCCCATGGAGACAAGGCCAGAGTGGGACACTCACCCACCTGCCATGGACACAGCCGCCCCTGTGCCGCCCAGTTCGTGGGCAGCTCTCCGTGGCCCAGAGCTGCACAGACCCATGGCCTCTGCCGGGGCCTCCGTTAGCACAACAACACTGGAACCGACAATGGAGATGTCTACGGACACTAGGAAACTACCTCCCAACCCCGGGGCAGAGCACCTAGCCAGAGCCCCTGCCTGCCCCAGCCCCCCGCCAGCTGTTGCCCCTCACCAGCCAGGGCATCCCACTCAGCCCCCCGCCAGCCAGAGCCCCCCGATGCAGCCCCCTGCCAGCCAGTGGGGCTGGGGAGAGCACAGGGCAGCAGGGGCTCTCCACCCCCATGGCTCTGCCCCTTGCTGGGCATACCCCCAACTGTGGCTCTTTGTCCCCCCAGCTCTCCCCCCTCCCCGTGACTTCCCTGCCCCACTGGCTCGCTGTCCCTATGACTCTACCTTCTAGCGAGATCTCCCGCCCGGTGTTAGTGTTTCATGTCTACCCTACAGGCCCCTGTGCCCGGCTTGCCCCGGTCGTGGGAGGATGGAGGGGGTCATGTCCCTGCCCCTCCCAGACACTGGGGTCTCCAGGCTCCATTGGGAGAGCAGGGCCCCAGCTGGCTGCTTCAAGCCTCAAGCCAACACCAACTCCTGCTCCCCTTGCCTCTCCCTTGACTCCGTGTCCACTGGGGCTCCGGGGGGCTGGTGGGACGTGTGGGCCACGGTGACAGGGGGCTGCTCTCCAGCTCCAGGCCCCTTGTCCTGCGGGGGCTGATCCCCATCCTGCCCCAGGCGAGTGTGGGGCCGTGCGGAGAGGGCTGTGGCGGGGCGGCGTCCCCGGGCCTTGCGGCTGTGGTGGACCTGCAGGTGCAGGGCCATGAGCTGTGGGGCGGACGTGGCAAAGGGGCAGAAGAGGCAGCGGTGCAGGGTGGGCTCCCCGGGAGGCACCCCCTCTAGCGCCGGCCGCAGCGACAGGTCCAGCGGCTCGAAGTCGGCTCGGCCGGGGCGCAGGGCTCGGCCGGCGCAGGCCGGCTTGCGGCGGGAAGGCCGGGGCGGAGGCTCCTGGCTGGCCGGGCCCCAGGCCTGTGGCAGGAAGGCCCCGTGGTACTTCTCGGCTCCTGGCAGCAGCAGCTCCGGTGGGAAGGCGGGCGGCTTGGTGGGGGCACTGGGGCTGCCGTGGCCTCGCGGCTCCAAGGGCCCAGCTGTGCCTGTGCCCACACTGGGCTTCTGCTCCCGGTGGTGACGCTGCAGGTGGTACTTGAGCGAGCCAGACTGGGTGCCGGCATAGTCGCAGTGTGGGCACTTGTACGGGCGCTCGCCTGCCGGAGGAGAGGGGAGCCAACGGTCAGAGCCCGCTGGGAAGCCCAGGCAGACGCAGACAGACACAGCGACAGGACAGGTCTGCACTAGCACTGCTTTGTGCCAGGCTAGTTCATTAATCACACCACTCACACGCACGTACGCACACTATACTTGCACGCTACAGGCATGCACACTACTCACACGCACGTACGCACACTATGCTTGCACGCTACAGGCATGCACACCACTCACACGCACGTACGCACGCGATGCTTGCACACTACAGGCATGCGCACCACTCACATGCACGTACGCACACCATGCTTGCACGCTACAGGCATGCGCACTACTCACGCACGTACACACACCATGCTTGCACGCTACAGGCATGTGCACTACTCACACGCATATACGCACCCCATGCTTGCACGCTACAGGCATGCGCACTACTCACACGCATGTATGCACACTATACTTGCACGCTACAGGCATGTGCATTACTCACACGCACACCATGCTTGCACGCTACATGCATACTATTCACATACATGTACGCAACAGACATGTGGACAAGGGGGATCAAGTGGATACAGTGTACTTAGATTTCCAGAAAGCCTTTGACAAGATTCCTCACCAAAGGCTCTTAAGGAAAGTAAGTTGTCATGGGATAAGAGCGAAGGTCCGTTCATGGATTGAGAACTGGTTAAAAGACAGGAAACAAAGGGTAGGAATAAATGGTAAGTTTTCCGAGTGGAGAGAGGTAACTAGTGGGAGTCCCCAAGGGTCTGGCCTGGGACCCATCCTATTCAACGTATTTATAAATGATCTAGAGAAAGGGGGTAAACAGTGAGGTGGCAAAATTTGCAGATGATACCAAACTGCTCAAGATAGTTCAGACCAAAGCAGACTATGAAGAGCTTCAAAACGATCTCACCAAACTGACTGGGCAACAAAATGGCAAATGAAATTTAATGTTGCTAAATGTAAAGTAATGCACATTGGAAAAAATAATCCCAACTATACATACAATATGATGGGGACTCATTTGGCTACAACTACTCAAGAGAGAGATCTTGGAGTCACTGTAGACAGTTCTCTGAAAACATCCGTGCGCCGCGGCAGTCAGAAAAGCAAATAAAATGTTAGGAATCATTAAAAAAGGGATAGAGAATAAGACAGAAAATATCTTATTGCCTCTGTATAAACCCATGGTACACCCACATCTTGAATACTGCATACAGATATGGTTGTCTCATCTCAAAAAAGATATATTGGCATTGGAAAATGTTCAGAAAAGGGCAACAAAATGATTAGGGATTTGGAACAGGTCCAATATGAAGAGAGCTTAAAAAGACTTGGACTTTTCAGCTTAGAAAAGAGACGACTAAGGGGGGGATATGATAGAAGGCTATAAAATCATGACTGATGTGGAAAAGGTGAATAAGGAAAAGTTATTTACTTATTCCCACAATATAAGAACTAGGGGCCACCAAATGAAATTAATAGGCAGCAGGTTTAAAACAAACAAAAGGAAGTTTTTCTTGACTCAGTACACAGTCAATCTGTGGAACTCCTTGCCAGAGGATGTGGTGAAGGCTAGAATGTTAACAGGGTTCAAAAAAGAGCTAGATAGATTCATGGAGTTTAGGTTCATCAATGGCTATTAGCCAGGATGGGTAGGAATGATGTCCCTAGCTTTTGTTCTCCGGAGGTAGGTGACAGAGGAGGGCTCACGTGAGGATTAGCTGTTGTGTTCCCTCCCTTTGGGGCATCTGGTATTGGCCACTGTCGGCAGACAGGATACTGGGCTCGATGGACCTTTGGTCTGACCCAGTGTGGTCGTTCTTATAGGCTCATATTACACACACTATGCTAGCACGCTACAGGCATGCACCCTACTCAAACACACTTATGCACGCTATGATTGCACACTACAGGCACGCACACTAACATGCATGTATGCACACTATGCTCACAAGCACACACTAACGCACGTACGCACACTATGGTTGCATGCTACATGCACGCAAACTACACATATGCACACTACTCATGCATGTACCCACACTATGCTCGCATGCTACATGCATGAACACTACACATCCGCATGCTATGCTTGCATGCTTCAGGTACATACGCTACATGTACACACACTACATGCTCACACTCACCACGCATGCACACACGCATACTATGCATACATGTGCACTACACACACGAATGATGCACACATTACATGCACACATGCTACATGCACACTATACATATACACATGCACACTACACTACACGCACACACATTACATGTATGCACACTACACACATACTGCAGGCATACATACCACACACTATGCATGCACATATGCACATGGACGCACACCCCACACACACACATCCACCGAATCCAATCTCTACTAGTAAGACAACAGCTCTTCTGGTTTCCCTTGGGGCTCGCGCTGGTCCACCCACACCGCATCCCACCCCTCCCTGAGAGCTGTGTCAGCAGGACAGACAGACGCGGAGACTCCTCCACAGACACGGATGTGCTGACAGACAAACCCAGACACGCCAACCTCGCTCTCTGGGGCGTGTTACTTTCTCCCAAACATCTTCCACCCCCCCACCCCCTTTCCGGTGGCGCCCCTACGAACTAAGGCGGGGAGCACGGAATGCTGGGAAGCCATCGTCTCGGGCCACACACAGATCTGGACCAAAGCTCACGCTGGGGTGACGCCAGTGTCTGTGATGCAAATCAGTTGCGACCAGCTCACGCCAACTCCCAGGCGAGGTGGGCCCATCCGGGCCAGCCCTTTGCATGGTGCACAACGCAGACCACCCACCCAGGGACACCTCCTCTGCACTGGGCCCCACAGCCCTGCGGCTGCCCCACCCCAAGCCCATTCCAGGGTGAGGTGGACCTGGCGCCTTGGCCCGGGGATGGACACAGCAAGGCGGACCGGCTGGCAGCACGGTCCGGGGAGGGCTCTGTCCTGCAGGCCCTGCCTGCGCCCAGCTCACCTGTGTGGACGCGCAGATGCACCTTGAGATGGTGGGAGGAGCGGAAGGTTTTCCCGCAGTACGGACAGTCCTTGCCTGACGTGCCGCGGCCCCCGTCCGGACGCAGGGCTCCTCCACGCAGCCCCTTCTCCTCTGCACAGATGGGAGGGACAACGTGAGGCCAGGAGATGGGGCTTGGAATAGGGGCAGGGAGTGTGGGCCTGGGGAGCTGAGGAATGCGGGGAGCCTCAAGGGACATGCAGGTGGTGGGGATGGGGGGTCTGTACTTACCCTGTACCCCACGGCTGGGCAGTGCTATGCTGCAGGTGGCATGAGAGGGCATTGTGGGGGCCTTACTCAGCCTGCACCCCTGGGCTGGCCAGGGATGCATAAGGGGGCTGCAGGGGTAAGTGGGTGGGTGGGGACTGTACATACCCCGCGTCCCTGGGGTGGCCAGGGCCATGGTGCTGGGGGCGGTGTGCATGTGGGAGGATGCAGTGAGTGGGGGGAATCATGGAGGGCTGTGTGGGGGTGGGTGGGATTAATTTGCATCCCTGGGCTGAGCAGGGCCATGGTGCCGGGAGGTGTGGAAGGGGTGCAGTGAGTGGGGAGTCATGTGGGACTGAGGTTGTTGGGGGTGGCGTACTTACCCTGCATCCCCGGGCTGAGCAGGGCCATGGTGCTGGGGAGGTGTGGGAGGGGTGCAGTGAGTGGGGAGTCATGTGGGGACCGAGGTTGTGTGGGGCGGGGGTGGGACTTTCCCTGCATCCCCGGGCTGAGCAGGACCATGGTGCCGGGGAGGTGTGGGAGGGGGTGCAGTGAGTGGGGGGAGTCGTGGGGAGCTGTGGTTTTTGTGAGGGGAAGGGGCACACTTACCCTGCGTTCCCGGGCTGGCCAGGGCCACGCCCCAGCCAGGGCCCGCGTTGGTGCTGCCCCCGCCATCCGTGGGCAGCCCGTGTCCGGCAGCCGCATGCAGGGAGGCCAGCGCCCCCAGGGCCCGGCCCCTGGCCCAGTCGCCATCCTGCAGCCGGTGGGTGCGGCTGTGCAGGGCCATCTGCTGGTGGGTGGCGAAGGCCCGGGCGCAGTCGGGACAGCGGTGCTCTTCCTCCTGCCGGCCCGGCCGCCGGCGGTCACCCCACAGCCGGGCCACCGCCTCCTGCCCGCTTTCCACCGCCCGGGCCGTGGCCTGCAGCCGCTCGGCACAGCTGGCCTCGCCCGGCGGGCGCAGCTCCAGGTAGGCCAGGCAGGCGCCCGGCTCGGCTTTGTCGGGGGGCGGCAGGAAGGCAGGGTAGAGCGCCTCGTAGCCCGGGCGCTGCGCCGGGGGGCCCCCTCCGGGCGCCCGCTCGCCTGGCAGCCCCAGCTTGCTGAGATGCACCTTCATGTGGTTCTTGAGGAACCAGGGCTCCTTGAAGCCGCGCCCGCAGACCTGGCACTTGTGGTCGAAGGAGTCCTTGTGCTTGCGCATATGGCCCTTGAGGAACCAGGACTGGGTGAAGGCCTGGCCGCAGACCTGGCAGCGGAACTCGGCCGGGGGCGCCGGCGGGGCGGGCGGGGCGTGGGCCTCCCGGCTGTGCCGCTGCAGCTCCCCCTCCTGCGCGGCGGCGAAGGGGCACTGCCCGCACTTGTACGGCTGGTGCAGGATGCGCAGGTGCCGGTCCCGCTCGCCCGCCGTCCGGAATTTCCCCTTGCAGAAGGGGCAGCGGAAGCTGGGGGGCGGCGGGGGCGGGGCGGGCGGGGCGGGCGGGGGGCTGGGCTGCGGGGGCGGCTCTTCCTCCTCCTCTTCCTCCTCCTCTTCCTCGCCCTCGCTGGCGGGGGGCGGCCCGCGGCGCAGCAGCGCCCGGGCCTCCAGCTCCAGCAGCAGGCGGCTCTGCTGGCAGAGGCGGGCGCAGGCCTCAGGGCGGTGGGAGCCACGCTGGGCGGCCCGGTGCCCGCAGTAGGGGCAGGTAAAGGGGGTCTCGCCGGCGTGGATGCGCGTGTGCAGCGCCAGGATGCTGCTGAAGCGGAAGCGCTTGCCGCAGACGGCACAGGGGTAGGGCCGGGCCTTGTGACTCCCGTCGGGCCCCGGGCCCCGGAAGTACCGTGGCAGGGCCAGCTGCCCGTTGCAGGCTGGGCTGTCGCCCTCGCCCGGGGACAGCTCCTCGGGCAGTGGGGAGGGCGGGGGCTCCTGCGGGGGCGAGGGCAGGGCTGCGCAGCTGGCCGGGCTGGAGTCCGCAGCCTTGTGCGGGGACGGCGACCGGGACCCCGCCGCCTGCAAGGACGAGAGGGAACAGGGGTGGAAGATGGGCGAGGAATCACAGGCCCCTTCCCAACAGCCAAGGGGGTGGAGAGAGGCCAGGAAGAGACGTCACACACCTGGGACTGCTGTGATTTTGGGCCCAAGACTGATGGCTGCAGCCACACGCCTGAGTCTGCAGAGAGCCTGAGACCGGCTCTGGAGGCGAGGGGGGGGGGCGGGGGGGGGCTGCCCTAGTGTGAGTGTCACAGCGACACCGCCTGAGCCTGCAGAGAGCCTGAGCCCGGCGCTGGGCCGGGGCGGGGGGAGAGCTGCCCACCGACCAGGACCCCTGTGGCCTCCGACGAAGGAAGCATGGCTCTGATTACGGGCTCAAGGGAAGGGTTACAGCTGTGTCCTGGCACGGAGCCACCGGCCCCCTGCTCAGTTTGCCGTCCCCCTCCCTCCGCTGCTTCTCGGGGACCCGTCCCAGGACGGAGGAGACTCACCTCCATGGTGCGGCGATCACATGCTTCAGTCCTGCTTTTTCAGTGCCATGCCAGGGGCAGGCGAGGGCATGGGGCCGGCGGCATCTTCAAACCCAGCAGCCCGTGGCCTGGGCTGCAAGAGAGAAATGCGGAGAGCTTCGAATTCCTCGCTCAGGGATGTCACCCGATGCCGCACTGCATGGAGCCCCCGGCGCAGGGCTGCCAGAGCCAGACCGGAGAGGAGAGCCAAGCTCTGGTCCCTGGGTGATGTTACTGGATTGTGATAGGCACGTGCAGAGCATTGCTGCACCCACTGCTGGGTGTTTGCCCCAAATTCTGGGCCCAGCGGGCCCAGGGCGGTGTCTGTTGCAAGCTGATGGGTTGCTGAGGCTGTTCGTACTACTCACGCGCCGGTATGATTTTTGGACATGCTGCTGTGAATACTGGCGCTCTACGGGTATTTTAAATATTGGCTCTCTACGGGTTTGCGTCTGGGAGACAGCAGCAGGCGTCGCCCACCTATTGGGGGGGGCGGTGACTCAGCGAATAGCAATGCTGCATGGACAACGGCTTAAGTGTTGCCAATAAACTCCTGAGGATTTCTGCTGGGAACCTGCCGACCAGCAGCCACCCCATGGCTCTCTGCCTAAAAAGGAGGTGCTGGTGTGACATACTCCACTTTGGGAGGCACCTTCACATAGGAGAACAATGGGATTCCCTCCACATGGGCAAGGCTATGAAAGGCTCCTGAGGGTTCCTCTGTTGTTGTATTCCCTCCTGCTCTTCAGTTCAGAAGCATCTTTGCTCTGGACAGGGGGCCCAGAAGGCTATGCTGCCCCATCCTGACAAAGGATGTGCTCCAGAGACTGTTAAACTAGCAGATCGTTACATCTTTGCTAAGAGCCTGCATCAGGAACTTGGCGACTGATGTGTGTGATATGCTTCCCTTAACAGTCCCACGCTCAACCTTTTCTTTCTTTTTATTAATACACCTTTAGATGCTACAGAATAGGCCCAGCGAGCTCATTGGGGTAAGATCTGAGGTATAAATTGATCTGGGACTGGTCCTTTGGGACTGGGCGAACCTGTTCGGAGTTGGTGAGAAGGGTTATAACCTCTCACCTGTGTTGGGTGGGGCACAGGGCGTGCTGGGCTGTGTGAGGGGAGGTGGGGGGATGGGTTGTAACCTCTCACCTATATAAGGGGAGGCTGGGGGGGGCACAGGGAGTGCTGGGGTGTGTGAGGGCGGTGGGGAGGATGGGTTATAAGCCTCCCCTGTGTAAGGGGGCTCGGTGGGGCACAGGGAGCGCTGGGGCATGTGAGGGGGTGGGGGGGATGGGTTATAAGCTCTCTCCTGTGTAAGGGGGGGGCTGGTTGTGGAACAGGGAACGCTGGGGTGTCTGAGGAACTTGTGGAACTTCTTTCTGTCCAGCATGGCAGCTGGAGTGCTGGGTGTGGCTGGTTTGGTGCCTTAGAGCGAAGGACCCCAGTCTTGGGCTGCAAGTGGCCCTGGTTCTAAGCAGTCTACCCTGATTTGACCCTCTCAGTGGTGCCCCCAGACCCACTGTTACATTACACTAGGGTCCAGGGGTCCCTGAAGGTGCGAGCTGAGATATTTCTGCATCAAAGAACTGCTGAGTAAGAGGTGACGTGACTTGGGATTTGGTGCTAGCCAGGACTCCCAGGAGAGCCGGCTGTAGAGGCAATCTTGGTTCATGAGAACCTATGTTAATTCCGTTATAGGAGAAGCAAATGTAGATCTGCAGTGGGGGAGAGGAGGCTATGGGGGAATTGGCCTGGTCTGAGGAAATCAGGGAGCCAGATGTGAAGGAGGCTGAAATTGCTCTAAGAGCTGCAGAAACCAGGTTCCCAAGCAAGGGGGGGAAACTGGTTGCAGGCCAAAGGGAGTGACCAGGCATCTCAGACCAGCTCTGCAAGGGAGGATCGGCAAAGAGAGCCCCCGCCGCAGGGGAGCAATGTGAAAGCCGGGGGTGCTCCAGGGGAGAGCAGGCAGTTGGCTTGTTCCTACATCAGGCTCTCCCGGCCGACAAGCGTGGCCTGGAAATGAGGCCAAGGTTCCAAGCCGCAGAGTTCACAGCTTGGGAACAGCCTCCCAAGGGGGAAACAACCAGCTGGTTTTCAGTCTGAGCTTGGTCAGCTGCAGTGTGAGGGCCTGCACTGCCACGTGGCCTCAGCGCAGCTGTGACAAATGGCCCAGCGAGCGCTGGCAGGGCACCAGCTGGGGAGGACTCCAAGAGACCACAGGGAATGCTTTCTGGCCCTCTGCCATGACACCAGTGTCACACGGAGATTCCCACTCTCTGCCACGACACCAGTGTCACATGGGGATTCCCACCTTCTGCCACGACGTCAGTGTCACACGGGGATTCCCACCCTCTGCCGCGACACCAGTGTCACACAGAGATTCCCACCCTCTGCCGCGACATCAGTGTCACACGGGGATTCCCACCTTCTGCCGTGACGTCAGTGTCACATGGGGATTCCCACCCTCTGCCGCGACACCAGTGTGACACAGAGATTCCCACCCTCTGCCGCAACACCAATGTCACACGGGGATTCCCACCCTCTGCCGCAACACCAGTGTCACACGGGGATTCCCACCCTCTGCCGTGACACCAGTATCACACAGGGATTCCCACCCTCTGCCGTGACACCAGTATCACACAGGGATTCCCACCCTCTTCCATGACATCAGTGTCACACGGAGATTCCCACCCTCTGCCGTGACACTTGTCACAAGGGGATTCCCACCCTCTGCCGCGACACCAGCGTGACACGGAGATTCCCACCCTCTGCCACGACACCAGTGTCACACGGGGATTCCCACCCTCTGCCGTGACACCACTGTCACATGGCAATTCCCACCCTCTGCCGCGACACCAGTGTCACACGGGGATTCCCACCCTCTGCCGTGACACCACTGTCACATGGCGATTCCCACCCTCTGCCGTGACACCAATATCACACGGGGATTCCCACCCTCTTCCACGATGTCAGTGTCACATGGGGATTCCCACCCTCTGCCATGACACCAGTGTCACATGGAGATTCCCACCCTCTGCCGCGACACCATTGTCACAAGGGGATTCCCACCCTCTGCTGTGACACCAGTATTACACGGGGATTCCCACCCTCTGCCGCGACACACGGAGATTCCCACCCTCTTCCACGACGTCAGTGTCACACGGGGATTCCCACCCTCTGCCGTGACACGTGTCACAAGGGGATTCCCACCCTCTGCCGCAACACCAGTGTCACATGGGGATTCCCACCCTGTGCCGCGACACCAGTGTCACACGGAGATTCCCACCCTCTGCCGCGACACCAGTATCACACGGGGATTCCCACCCTCTGCCGCGACACCAGTGTCACACGGGGATTCCCACCCTCTGCCGCGACACCAGTGTCACACGGGGATTCCCACCCTCTTCCACGACGCCAGTGTCACACGGGGATTCCCACCCTCTGCCGCAACACCAGTGTCACACGGGGATTCCCACCCTGTGCCACGCCACCCTCTGCCGTCAAGCCAGTGTCACATGGGGATTCCCACCCTCCGCTGTGACATCAGTGTCACACGGGGATTCCCACTCACTGCCGTCACGCCCATGTCACACGGGGATTTCTGCCCTCTGCTGTGACATCAGTGTCACATGGATCTGCCCACGCTCTGCCCCAACACCGGTGTCACACAGGGATGCCCGCCCTCTGCCGCGACATCAGTGTCACACGGATCTGGCCACGCTGCCCCAACACCAGTGTCACACAGGAATTCCCGCCCTCTGCCACGACATCAGTGTCACACGGATCTGGCCACGCCTGCCCCAACACCGGTGTCACAGGGATTTCTGCCCGCCTCTGCTGTGACATCAGTGTCACATGGATCTGCCCACGCTCTGCCCCAACACCGGTGTCACACAGGGATGCCCGCCCTCTGCCACGACATCAGTGTCACACGGATCTGGCCACGCGCTGCCCCAACACCAGTGTCACACAGGAATTCCGGCCCTCTGCCACGACATCAGTGTCACACGGATCTGGCCACGCTCTGCCCCAACACCGGTGTCACACAGGGATGCCCGCCCTCTGCCGCGACATCAGTGTCACATGGATCTGCCCACGCTCTGCCCCAACACCGGTGTCACACAGGGATGCCCGCCCTCTGCCACGACATCAGTGCCACACGGATCTGCCCACGTGCTGCCCCGACCAGTGTCACACAGGGATTCCCTCCCTCTGCCGCGACAGCAGTGTCACACAGGAATTCCCGCCCTCTGCCGCGACATCAGTGTCACACGGATCTGGCCATTGCCGCCTGCCGCGACATCAGTGTCACACGGATCTGGCCATGCACTGCCCCAACACCGGTGTCACACAGGGATGCCCGCCCTCTGCCGCGACATCAGTGTCACACGGATCTGCCCACGTGCTGCCCCGACACCAGTGTCACACAGGGATTCCGGCCCTCTGCCACGACATCAGTGTCACACGGATCTGCCCACGTGCTGCCCCGACACCAGTGTCACACAGGGATTCCCGCCCTCTGCCACGACATCAGTGTCACACGGATCTGCCCACGTGCTGCCCCGACACCAGTGTCACACAGGGATTCCCGCCCTCTGCCGCGACAGCAGTGTCACACGGATATGCCCATGCTCTGCCATGACACACTGGGATTCCCATGCTGCACCCTCACACCAGTGTCATGTTGTGATTCCCACCCTCCACCCTGACACCAGCATCACACGGGAATTCTTACCTGCAGCCCCAAGCAGCATCGTGTGGTATTCTCACCTTCTCTCCTAAATCAGCTTCATCCAGCCACAGCCCCCGCCCCTCCCCTCAGCCCAAATGGTGCAGCCCAGCCCAGCCCTGGGTCTCCTGCCCAGCTGCAGAGCCAGAGACCCCACTGCGTGCGGGACGAGGCTGGTGCAGCCGTGGCCTGGGGCAGGTGACCAGCTCTGCATTCGAGTCGCTGGAATGTACAGGCTTGGACTGAACTGGATCCCAATCTTGTGACACTGTTCGGCAGCTCAAACCAACCCCAGTCTGGTGGCCCCCCGATGGGCTTGTCCAGCTCTTGCAGAGTCTCCCTGCTAGCCCCGCGGGTGTGGCACTTCCTGGAGCTGGGAGCCCTGGTTCTATGCCCCCGCTGCCGTGGGGAATGGACCTGCCCCTCCCTCATTGTAGCAGGGGCCTGACTGCAGGGACAGGTGCTCCCAGCCTCTGCTTCAAGCCCCAGGCTGCCGCTCTGCCTGCCCCAGTGACCCGCTGTTCCTGGGACGGACCCTGGGCCTTGCCCCGCACACCCAGGGCCCCCGGGCTACGAGCGCCGCTGGAAGGGATCCAAGCTGAAAGGAAATTTCTCAGCCTTGCCTCTGACTCCTTGGGCCTGTTGCACCCTGATTCACAAGAGCCGCAGACCAGGTTGCTTAGAAGACATGCAGCTCTGCGTGGGGACACTGCAGGGTCATGCTTCAGGGCTGCAGTCCCTGCAGGGTCAGGAAGAATACCCCCCTCCCTCCCGCCCCACAGCTAGTCAGGAGGGATTTGGGTCGGGGGGGGGGAAGTCGCCTTCCTCTGGCACGTCAGGGATTAGCCACAGAGGAGGAGGCAATACTGGATGATTTGGGATGAGGGAGGAATTTCCCCCAGCCAGATTGGCAGGGAGCTGGGGGGTATCTCTCCCCTTTCGCTGCAGCATGGGGCATAAGTCACCTGCTGGGAGCACCCAGGCATGTCCCACCAACTTGTGTCCCTGCCGTGGCATGGGCCGGGCCCTGATGTGCTGCAGCCCCCCCCTCACCTCCTTGCCTTGATCTCTGCATCTGGCACACATCAGCTGTGTCTCAGGTCTGAGGAGGGGGAGCTGCTAGAAGGAGAGGCCCAGCCTTTGATTAGTGATGGGGAATCCACCTTCACGCTGTTCCAAGGCCAAGTCCCCTCCTTGTGCAAGGGCTGCACGTTGCTTCCACTTGGACTGTACAGCCATTGGCCCGGTGACCTAGCCCTTACACACAAAACAAAGCAGAGCCTGCTGCAGGGCTCCCGTGTTTGCAGAGAGCCTGGACGATCTGGGTCAGGGATGGATTGTACCCTCAGCAAGTTTACAGAGCTAGGGGGAGAGGTAGAGACGTTGGAGGGCAGGGAGAGGGACCAGAGTGACCGAGCCTCATTGGAGGGTTGGGCCAAAAGAAATCTGAGGAGGTTCAACAAGGACAAGTGCAGAGTCCTGCCCTTGGGATAGAAGAATCCCAAGCATTGTTACAGGCTGGGGGCTGACTGGCTAAGTAGCATTCGGCAGAGAAGACCGTGGGGATTCCAGTGGATGAGAAGCTGGAGATGAGTCACCAGGGCGCCCTTGTAGCCAAGAAGGCTAATGGCACATTAGGTTGCCTTAGGAGGAGCATTGCCAGCAGATCCAGAGAAGTGATTATCCCCCCTTTATTCAGCACTGGTGAGGCCACATCTGGAGTATTGTGTCCAGTTCTGGGCCCTCATTCCAGAAAGGATGTGGACACAATGGAGAGGGTCCAGCAGAAGGCAACCAAAATGGTTAGGGGGCTGGAGCACATGACCTATGAGGAGGGGCTGAGGGATTTGGGTTTATTTAGTCTGCTGAAGAGAAGACTGAGGGGGAATTTGATAGCAGCCTTTAACCACCTGAAGGGGGGTGCCAAAGAGGCTGGAGCGAGGCTGTTCTCAGTGGGGGCAGGTGGCAGAACAAGAAGCAATGGTCTCACGTTGCAGTGGGGGAGGGCTAGGTTGGCTATTAGGAAAAACTATTTCCCTAGGAGGGTGGGGAAGCACTGGGATGAGTTCCCTAGGGAGGGGGGTGGAGTCTCCATCCCTAGAGGTGTTTAAGTCTCGGCTTGACCAAGCCCTGGCTGGGATGATTTGGTTGGGACTGGTTCTGCTTGGAGCAGGGGGGCTGGACTTGATCACAGAACCCTAGAACGGGAAGGGACATCAAGAGGTCATGAAGTCCAGTGGCTACCCTCACAGCAGGACCAAGCACTATCTAGCCCAGGGCTACTCAACGTGTGGCCTGTGGGTTGTATGTGGCCCACGGCCCATTTCTTTGCAGTCTGCGGTGCAGTTTGGGTTTATGCGAGACTCAATATGCGGCCCGCAGGTGGGATCCCTTGAACAGGCTTCCTGGGGACACACTCCACAATGAGTCAATAGACTGGTCTTCTGTTGAGATGTGTTTTAGTAGTTCAATTCCTGGACTGCCATTGCTCATTCAAAGTGCTGTCATATGGCTGGAAATAAGGTAAATGTTGCATTTCATTAATATCAGCAGAAGTGACTTAAATGGGGCCTGCGTGTTGTGTAGGCCTGCCTTAATCTTTGTATTCATGCCCGTCAGTGTGAAAGCAGCTAGCGACCACACTTAAGTTGTGGCCCTTGCCATGTGCTATGAGTATCACTGTGGCCCCCAGGGCTTCCAAAGCTGAGTAGCCGTGATCTAGCCCGTTCCTGCCAGAGGCTACCTAACCTCCTGAGGTTTCCTGCAACCCTCATCTTCTGCGGTTCTGACTCTGTGGGGCCAAATCTCCCAGGGGAAAGCATCCCTGACTCTGTGGAGCTCATTGCAAGTTCCCTGCCTTACCCCGTGGCGGCTGCACTGGTGGGGCGGGGCTAGGGAAGTAAGGGTGTAGTCAATTAACCGATAAACAAAAGCTTATCGGTTAATGCATAGACTACACGCATTTCCCCTCTCCCCTTGCCAGTACAATTCTTAGCAGGCTGGCCAGCAGGCCGGCGCAGTCCTGGCTCATGCCAGGTCCAGGACCTAGCCCCACTGTGGCTCTGCATTTAAGGTGTATTAGGAGCCAGGCGCAAAGGCAGCCCAGCGCAGTCCTGGCTCGTGGCGGGCCCAGGACCTAGCCCCACTGTGGCTCTGCATTTAAGGTGTATTAGGAGCCAGGCGCAAAGGCAGCCCCGATCAGTCCTGACTCGTGCCAGGTCTGGGAGCTCTGACCCCCCCTCTAACCCCTGCCCCAGTGCAGGGCAACAGGCAGCCTGAGGGGAGCTGGTTTTAAACTGGCTCCCCTCGCGGACCAGCTCCCGCCTGGCACCCTACAGAAGGCACCACTGAGCAAACACAAACAGGGAGACTCTTCTTGGGAAATTTGGACACTGTTGAAAAGATGCAAATTTAGATGTTAAAAGGAAAAAAAAATAAGTTTTCTTTGGATGTGGGAGGTGGGATTCCTCATGATGGGGGGGAGCCAGTAGCCCTTCCTATCCCACTCAGCCTGCGATGGGGGCGACTCCCAGGGCAGACCAGTGGCGATACACGCCCCCCCTCCGGACCATAGCCCATGCCGGGGTGACTCCCAGGGCAGACGGGCGGCGGTACAACCCCTGCCCCATACCCATGCCGGGGTGACTCCCAGGGCAGACGGGCGGCGGTACAACCCCTGCCCCATAGCCCATGCCGGGGTGACTCCCAGGGCAAATGGGCGGCGGTACAACCCCTGCCCCATAGCCCATGCCGGGGTGACTCCTAGGGCAGACGGGCAGCGGTACAACCCCTGCCCCATAACCATGCCGGGGTGACTCCCAGGGCAGACGGGCGGCGGTACAACCCCTACCCCATAGCCCATGCCGGGGTGACTCCCAGGGCAGACGGGCGGCGGTACAACCCCTGCCCCATACCCATGCCGGGGTGACTCCCAGGGCAGATGGGCGGCGGTACAACCCCTACCCCATAGCCCATGCCGGGGTGACTCCCAGGGCAGACGGGCGGCGGTACAACCCCTGCCCCATACCCATGCCGGGGTGACTCCCAGGGCAGATGGGCGGCGGTACGAGGCTCTGGCCACCCCTGTTTCCAGGCCAGGGTTTGCTTAGGACCCATCTGGACTCAGCGCTCTCCCTTGTGTGGCTGCTCCAGCGCACGCAACCCCACCTGGCATGGACGGTGCCTAGCCAGTGCTCTGGTCCATGCTGTCCCTGACCCCGCTGGCACCCCAGTGACCTGCCCTTGGCTACGAGCCCCACGGGAAGACAGGCATTGCCAGGGCAGTGCTGCGGCCCCTCCAGCCCAGACCTGCTCACCCAGGCTCTGCGACAGGTGCAGAGATCCCTGCGTAGCCCTACACCCGAGGTCTCATCCTGCCCATTGATGTCTTAAGCGCCAAGCAGGAGTAATCTCCCTGCTGGCACAAGCCCGCTGTAACCCTGGGCCCTCCTGGACTCCAGAAAACTGCCTGTGTGGCTTGACTAGCGGAGACACCCTGAGGCAGGGAGTTCCACCGGCTCATCACTCCTAGTATGCTGGAGCTGTGGTGAAAGTATCTTAACATTTCTTATGGGTGCTGTCCTATTGCCACCCGGGGCCCTGCCAGCTCTTTCCATAGCTCCCTGCTGGCCTTTGCCACAGCTCAGCCCGCTCTTGCCGGTGCTGGCACCAGGGTGCGCCCTCTGACTTTCACTCTGCACAGGAGCCTTCCTCGGGTGGATTCTGAATCCTCCCCTTCAGTCTCGTTGACCATCCCTTGTCCTTGTGCTGTCCGAATGGCTGCCCCTGCTTTGCCAGACCAGGCCCCTCTGTCCAGCCCCAAGGGGTTCAGTCTCTCCCCAAAGGGAAGCTTTGTAGCGCTAGCCCAGCACCGCACAGCGTCCAGCAGGGTTACACCACGGCTCGCAGTCCCCATGCCCAGACATTAGCCGCGCCCAGAGCCCTGCCGGGAGGAGGTTAGTTGTGGAGAATGGAGGCTCTGCACCCTGGCTCTGTGCCTGGCCTGGGGCCACCCCCAGTTCTCCCATGGGGCCCTGCCCCAGAGAGTATGCAGGGTGGAGGGTTACGGCGCTGTGCCCGCAGCTGGGCCTGCAGAGACTGACCCAGCCCCTGAGTCCCTTGGAGACGCAGGGTTAGCCCCTCGGCGTCTCCCTTTGCCCGCGCTGGCCGTGCCTCTGGGGGGCTGCGCCTTTCTCCCTTCCCAATCCTGGGGCGGGGGCCGCATGGCCGCGGGGGACTCCCCAGAGTGGGGCCCAGGGGAGAGGGCAGTGCCAGGCCTCAGCAAAGCCCTGGGCCCCAGCCAGCCAGCCCTGCATTTCCCAGCTTGCTCGGCTCTCCAGTGTGCACCTGTCCCAGCGAGGGGCGGGGGAGGCAGCCGGCCCTGCAAAAGGGCTTTATCCCCAGGCATCCCCTCCCCCGCCTGCCCGCCCCGCCGTCTGCACAAACTTCTGGGCCCGGCATGAAAGCAGCCCAAAGAAAAAGGATTAAGGTCCGGCTCCCCCCTGCCGCTGGGAGAGAGGCCGCCCGGCCACCCCGGGACCCGCCGGCCAGCCTTGCCCCAGGGCCAGCAGCACCCAAAGTTGGGCGAGTGCCCCCTGCCCGAGCAGGAGCCCAGACAAGTGCAGAATTGTCCCCCTGGCCTCTTCCCGCAGACGGGGAGAACAAAAGGAGCCGGAGCAGCAGCAGCGCCCGCCCGACTCCTTTGTGCCACTTGTCTTCATGCAAAGCAGCACATTCCAGCTTGCCTGGCCCCTGCGCCCCCCGCCCGGCCCCTGACGCCCTGGGCCCCCGGACCCCAGAACGGGACCCCCCCCCGGCCCCGACTTGCGCCTGGAAGACAAAGGGCTGCCTGGGGGAGCAGGCCCATGGGGCCATGCAGGCCGGGGGCACCCCCTCTTCTCCCCAGCCAACGGGGAGCCCCGGCAAAAGTTGAGTTAGTTTCCCCGGGTCTGAGCCCTCCGACCGGGCCTCCCTTCCCCCACCGGCAGGGCACCTGCTCCCAGGTTGGAGGCAGGGCCGGCGCCCCGCCATGGGCCACAGGGGCGCTGGCGTGGGCCGCGCGGCACAGCTACTCACGGGCCGGCTGAGGCGACAGCTGGGGAGCCCCCCGCGCCAGCGCTGGGCTGGGGCTGACTGAGCCGAGCAGAGCGGCAAGCGGCCGGCCTCCCCCCTCATTGTATGGAGCAGGCATGCATGCAGCAATTTGCATTTTTTAAGCTTTTCATCACTGCACAGGCAGCGCCGGGAGTTTTCTCCCCCTCTCACCGCCCAGCTCAAAATGGTGGCGGGGCCACGGGCCGGGGGGGTTCCACACGGGCAGGGCTGCCCGGCCTGAGGGGAACAAGGGCCTGTCCCCGTCCCCCCTCTTTTCCCTTTGTTTAGACACTGACATTTGGTAGCGTCCTGGTTATTGATCACAACATTAAAGAGACAGCAGCCGGGAGACAGAGCAGCCGAGGGACGGGGGCAGGCAGGGGCAGCAGCTGGCTGCAGGGCCAGGACAGGAGCCCCGGGATAGGGCATGGGGGGGGAGGATAATGCCCCGGGGATGGGGGGAACCTTTCCGGGAAGGGGGGGAAGCCACAATCCAGGGAAGGACTGTGAGGCCTGGGAGGAACCCATCAGTACCCAAGGTTGTTGGAGGGAACTCTAGGTCACTCTCACATGGGGGGTCATGGCCCCTATGCAAGCAGGTTTGGAGGAGCTCTGGGCCTGTCTCCTGTGGGGTCCCAGCCCAGCACTGGGGTCTCTGGGCTTGTCTCCTGTGGGGTCCCAGCCCAGCAGTGGGGTCTCTGGGCCTGTCTCCTGTGGGGTCCCAGCCCGGCAGTGGGGTCTCTGGGCCTGTCTCCTGTGGGGTCCCAGCCTGGCAGTGGGGTCTCTGGGCTTGTCTCCTGTGGGGTCCCAGCCCGGCAGTGGGGTCTCTGGGCCTGTCTCCTGTGGGTAGGGTTGCCAGATGGTTTCTACAAAACTACCGGACGCACTTGACATTACATCACAATCTATAGTACATCTTATTTATAAAATACCGGACATTTCTATTTTCTCATTTCTATTTTCTCAATTTGTTTCCTAAACAGAAAGCTCAAATACTGGACTGCCTGGTTCAAAACTGGATACCTGGCAACCCTACCTGCAGGGTCCCAGCCCGGCACTGGGGGTCTCTGGCCCTGTCTTCTGTGGGGGTCCCAGGCTGGCACTAAGGGTCTCTGGGCCTGTCGCCTGTGGGGCCCAGCACGGCAGTGGGGTCTCTGGGCCTGTCTCCTGTGGAACCCCAGCCCGGCACCAGGGTATCTGGGCCTGCGTGTGACATGAGCCAGAACCCGCTCTCTGGACCTGCCCTTACTAAGCTAGTCACCTAGGGATGGATAGACCTGCACCCGGCGCATCCGCCACCACAGCCCTGCATTTTGTGAGCACGCGGGGAGTTGTGGAGAGGCCAAAAGGAGCAAAGTGACTGGCAGTTTCTGACCACGCACCTGAGAGCCCTCCTGGGGCTGGGAGAACAGACAGGCGGACATGTGCATCCTTCAAGTCGAAAGCGGCTTCCTGGTCCTCGCACCCAGGCCAGGTGTGATGCCGGCTAGGGAGACCATGTGAAATGTGAGATTCTTTATACAGGCGCTGAGGTTCTGCAGCTCCAGCATGGGCCTGCCCCTACTCTTGGGGATAAGGAAATATTGGGAGTAAACCCCCCCGCAAACTCCTGGCGCTCTGTGTGAGGAGCAGCTGCACCTCCGGCTCGCAAGAGGGGTCCCTGAAGTAGGACGGGGAAGGCGGGCGGGAGGGCATGGGACTGGATTGAGTGTCCTGCCCCAACCGTGCTCGAGACCAGCCGCCTGAGGCGACCTGGGCCCAGGTAGACGGGGATAATCGGTTGCCAAATGGGAAAGGATCAGGGCTGGCTTTACCATGAGGGGCCAGACTGTGGGGGGGCGCTACTAGAACCCAAAGTGTAGAAAATTGTGCCTGCTGCTGGTGCAGATGTATTCTCTCTGCTCTAGATGCACAGAGATGGTGGTAGAGTAGAACAGGAAGGAGGCAGAATTGAGACCTTTCAAAGTTTTGGCCCAAGCGAGGGGACATGGGGGCGTCATTTGAGCTCGCTGCCTCAGGTGCCAAAATGTTGTGGGCCGACCCCTGGAAAGGATCCAGTGCAGGAACTGCTGCTCTGTCCTGGGGCGCAGCCTCAGAAACTGGAGGTGCTAGAGGCCTCTTGACTCTGGCCCGGACCCGAGACAGAGTGGGGCCGGCCCCCTGGGATTCCAGCCCCTGTGATTGGACGAATCATGTCTTGGTTGTCTGGAGTAGGAGCAGGCAGGGACCTGGGGCTTGAAGGGCTTCCTTTGGGGGGTGGATCCCCAGGGATTTAAGGGTGGCCCTAGAGTCCTTCGGACTGTGCAGGGGGGAATCCGTGCTGTCTGTGAACAGTCCCGCACAGTCACATGGCAGGTCTCGGAGGGGAGTCAGCACCTCCAGGGGGAGGCCGGAGACTCGCAGTCCTGAGCCCTGTCTCATGGTGACCGCCGTGGCCATCACATGGGCCACTGCAGGGAGGTTTGGGCTAACAGCTTACCCTCTGCGAGGACCGCCAAATCCTGGCAGGAGTCCGTGGGAAGCCACTCCTGGAACATAACCAGGGCACAGCAGGAGTTACATACATAGCGGCTCCAGCTACTCGCAGGGGCAGGCCCCTAGGGGAATAAACCTTGTGCCCAGTGAGGTCTCGCTTTTTAGCTTCCTTCCACTTGGGCGCAGGCCCCGGCTGTGGGTGTGGGGAGAGGTGCTCCTACTCTTTGTGTGGCATGAGGCACCTCCTCTCAACGCCCTTGGCTGTGGGAGGTGTGGACGCTGGGGTTTGCCATATCACTGTTGTGTTAATCAGCAGCATGACCACTCTCGCGGGGCCCTCTGGGGCGAGAAGGTCAGCTACAGGGTCAGCGTCCTGGACTATCTCCTCAGCCTGCAATGGCAAGTTTTGTGCCACGTGCCGTAGGAGGTCCTGGCAGCCCATGATGTCCATGTATTTCAGGCAGGATTCTCTCTTGTGCGCACCTTAACCCCCTAGGCTGCTGGCCTGCCCTGCAGCCCCAGGCGGATGGACAGGATAATGACTCCAAACACAACCAAACTGACTATAACTAATCGCTGAAAACAGAGCGAAGCGGCAGGAGCTGAGGGAGCACTTGCACACAAGTGACCACTGTTCCAAGGCCACCACGGATGGTAAGCAGGAAATGAAGGGAGAGGAGGGCACATCATGTTAACAGTTATATATGGTTGAGCGCCATGAAGGAGCCATTCCAGGGGACTCCACAGCCAAACTGACAGGGGCTGCTAAGGAAAAGTTCCTGACATCTGTGCACACACCTGATTGGAGTCAACGTAAACAAGCACTCGCAGAACAATCAGTCTCACATGTACAGAATGGGAAGCGACTGTCTAGGAAGGAGTCCTGCAGAAAGGGATCTAGGGGTCATAGTGGACCACAAGCTAAATATGAATCAACAGTGTGACGCTGTTGCAAAAAAAGCAAATGTGATTCTAGGATGCACTAACAGGAGTGCTGTGAACAAGACACCAGAAGTCATTCTTCTGCTCCACTCTGCACTGATTAGGCCTCAGTTGGAGTATTGCGTCCAGTTCTGGGCACCGCATTTCAAGAAAGATGTGGGGAAATTGCAGGTCCAGAGAAGAGCAACAACAAAAAAGACCGAAGATCTAGAACGCATGAGCGATGAGGGAAGGCTGAAAGAACTGGGCTTGTTTAGTTTGGAAAGGAGAAGCCTGAGAGGGGACATGATAGCAGTGTTCAAATATCTAAAAGGGTGCTACAAGGAGGAGGGAGAAAAATTGTTCTCCTTGGCCTTTGAGGATAGGACAGGAAGCAATGGGCTTAAACTGCAGCAAGGGAGGTTTAGGTTGGACATTAGGAAAAGCTTCCTGTTAGGGTGGTTAAACACTGCAATTAATTACCTGGGGAGGTGTGGCAAAGTGGGGATTTTATTCACCTTGTTATGTTGCAAATTTTACTGTCCTATAGTAAGCTGTCATGACCATGAGGGTTAGCCAGCAGCCTGGGGACTAAGGGTTAACTATGTCCCTTACCTAACCAGGTAGCCAGCAGCCAATAGAAATGTAGGTAGGAATTTCAAACTGGGACAAAGGAATTTTTGGGTTTTCCTTTGTCCCTGAGCACTTTCTCTCTAGCTACTGAGGGGGACAGACAAAATGTCTCTCTCCAAGAAAAGACTCTTCATTATCTGTAAGTAGGGTAAAGTTTAGATAAATCCATTAGGTTTTATTGTTTTATGGTTTGGGAATGGGGATCTGATGTCTGTGCGTTTAAAAATAGGGTTTTCTCTCCTTTGTAACTAAGTTTTGGCCCATGGTGGAATCTCCCCATGAGTATATTAATTGGTGACTTTTCCATCTAGTCATTATGCTTGTAACAGGAGTATTGTGGTGATAATAAAAGTTCTTTCTCTTTCTTTTTTATTAACCTGGTATTGATTATTTTTGTGTGTGTCCTGGTTTTACTGTAGGGCTGAGATTTCCCAAGTGATTGCTCCCCTGGCTTTCTTATCATTATTTGGGTGGTGGCAGCGGATTTTTATCCCCAAAATTTAGGTTTTTAAGATTTTGGGGAGAAGTTTTATACCAAAGCCTGGAGAGAGAAGGTTTTGGGGTACTTTGGCAGGCCCCCACTTCTGCATCCATCATGCCAGAGTGGGGGAAAAGCCTTGACATAAGCCCATGTGTGTGCCTCAGTTTCTCTGGGTACTGCACCAATTCCTAGATGGGGATGGGAATTTCAGGAGTGACTTCCACTGGGGGAGGCTACTCCAGCTGCCTGCCTGAACAGACAAGAGGTTGGTGCTCTTTGTAGCCTGGTGACTCCTTTCGGCCAGGAAGCAGGACAGAGGCCGGAGTAGGAGCTGGGCTGGGGGCCTGGGACCCGGAGCCGGGAGTGGGCCATCCTGGGCTGACTTGTGGTGCAGGAGACCCCCGCTCTAGGTCCCCCTCACCAAGCTGGGCTGTACTGGCTGCTCCTGGTTCCTGGTTCCTGTACTGGCTGACCAGTCTGTGCTCCGCTGTGTCCCTGTCGCCAAATAACCCTTCTGTTCTCCCTGCCGGCTGGGAGTCCTGTCTGGCTGCAGGTGGGGGAGGGCTCAGGGACTCCCCATCCCTCGGTGACAGGAGATTGTGGAGTCTCCATCATTTGAGATGTGTAGGGCAGGTTCGACACACACCTGTCAGGGATGGTCTTAATCCTGCCATGAGGACAGGGGACTGAGCTAATGGCCTCTCAAGTTCCCTTCCAGCCCCAGGATTTCATGGAGGATGGGGGCAGCTGTGGCACTTCTGGGTGTGGGATGTCTCCAGACCCCATTCTGGGTGAAGGCGGGGCAGCTGGATGAGTTACCACCTAGGCGGTGTTGGCACAAAGCTGGGTTCTGCTCAGAGAGGGAAACAGCCTCTGACGCGGCTTTATTCATATGCAGGTTATAAATGGCCTGGCAGGTATACAGCGACTGGCTTCCTGGCTCCAGCCAGCCCGGCTCCTCACCTCACAGTCAGGGGGAGGCCTCAGGAGCTCAGGGCCCCATGGGGCAACAGCCTGCCAGTCCTCTGGCTCCGAGGCCAGGTCCAGCAGGTCACTGTTCCCTGGCACCTGCAGCCCCCACCTCTGCTAGCCAGGCTCCCTTGGTAAACATATTGTATATTATACACTCTGTAGTACTTGTATAAAGCTCCTGCCCACCAGAGTTTCCATGGCCGACACCCCAGGAGGCAGCCAGGCAGAGAATTTCTCATAATGCTCCAATGTTTGCAGCAGGGAATGTCCCAGGATGCTCCAGTCAGGCAGGCAGAGAATTTCCCATAATTCTCCAGGAGGCCCCAGTAGGGAATGTCCCAGAATGCTCCAATCGACCTTGCACTGAATTTCCCATGATGCTCCAGTATCCCCAGTAGGGACTGTCCCCTGGTGCTCCAGTCTGCCAGGTACAGCATTCCCATGATGCTCCAGCCCACCGTGGGTGGGGAGGGTCACTGTGCTCGCTGCGCCTGCTCCCGGATAGGAGAGGGTAGGGGATCGATCCAGGAGCACAGACAGACACGTGCAGGTGGGCCGGGGGTGCAAAAAGGGTCCTATATGTGTGTGTGTCTGTGTGTGCATGCACATGGAGGCATGGCTGGTTGAGACAGGGATCAGGGTGTGTAGGAGCACGTGGAAGGACGGCAGGGTGAGACAGGGATCACTGTGCGCGTGCGGCTGCACGTGGAAGGACGGCAGGGTGAGACAGGGATCACTGTGCGCGTGCGGCTGCACGTGGAAGGACGGCAGGGTGAGACAGGGATCACTGTGCGCGTGCGGCTGCACGTGGAAGGACGGCAGGGTGAGACTGGGATCACTGTGCACGTGCACTTGCACGTGGACGAATGGCTGAGTGAGATCACCAGGAGGAGCCATGAGGCGGGGGGTGGGAAAAGCAGGATCTGGGGGTAAAGGCTATGGGGGTAGGGAGGGCAGAATCCATGGGGCAGTGGCTAAGGCCCCCATGTGGGGGGAGGAAGGGTCTGTGGGAGTGGGGAGGTCAAGATCTGGGAGCGGAGGCTAGGTGTCGATGCAGAGGGAGGGGCAGACCCCATGGGGCACCGCCTGTGGTGGGCGGTGCCCAAGGCTCACACCGTCCTGTTCCTGGCAGCCTCCATGCTCCGATCCTGCCCCGTGTGGCTGCGCGAGGCAAACAGCTTCCTGTGCAAGCTCCAGACCCAGCTCTGTGGAGAGAGCGAGCGGGGTGAGTGCCCGGGGAGGGGCAGATGGGCACATGGACTGGGCAGACAGACAGATGCAGCATGGGGGGAGGCACCCCACCCATGGGCTGGAGTGGGGCAGACGGACACACAGACAGACGGAGGGGTGCACTTGGCCGATACCTGGGGGCCGTGGTCAGAGCGGGGTCACCAGGTCAGGGGGGGCGTGGCCATCTCTCTGGCAAACAAATAAAACACCATTTGTGAGGGTGCCAGGACGGGGGCAGGAGCGGCAGAGGCTGGGGAGGAGCAGGGGTATCTCTGGGCCAGTGGGGAGGTGGAGCTAGGGGCAAGGGGGCAGGGACAGGCACAGGAGCAGCAGAGGCTGGGGAGGAGCGGGGGTATCTCTGGGCCAGTGGGGAGGTGGAGCTAGGGACAAGGGGGCAGGGACAGGCACAGGAGCAGCAGAGGCTGGGGAGGAGCGGGGGTATCTCTGGGCCAGTGGGGAGGTGGAGCTAGGGGCAAGGGGGCGGAGCAGGGCAGGAGCGGCAGAGGCTGGGGAGGAGCGGGGGTATCTCTGGGCCAGTGGGAGGTGGAGCTAGGGGCAAGGGGGCGGAGCAGGGCAGGAGCGGCAGAGGCTGGGGAGGAGCAGGGGTATCTCTGGGCCAGTGGGGAGGTGGAGTTAGGGGCAAGGGGGCGGAGCAGGGCAGGAGCGGCAGAGGCTGGGGAGGAGAGGGGGTATCTCTGGGCCAGTGGGGAGGTGGAGCTAGGGGCAAGGGGGCAGGGACAGGCACAGGAGCAGCAGAGGCTGGGGAGGAGCGGGGGTATCTCTGGGCCAGTGGGGAGGTGGAGCTAGGGGCAAGGGGGCGGAGCAGGGCAGGAGCGGCAGAGGCTGGGGAGGAGCGGGGGTATCTCTGGGCCAGTGGGGAGGTGGAGCTACGGGCAAGGTGGGGAGGGCAGGCAGAGATGTGCCCCCATGCGACAGAGAGGGCAGCCGAGCAGAGCAGCCTAGTCCCGAAATGGCACCTCCCCAGGGACTCCCTGGGGTGCCAGAGGCCCTGAGCTAGGGGCAGGGCAGGGGAACCAGCCTGGGGCCCCACCAGGCCCTGCCCGCAGAGCTGCCCACCTTGGCCATGTGCCAGGCAAGCCTGTAATGACCAGACACATACAGCCAGCTGGTCAACCAAAGCCAGCCGGCCGCATGCAGCTAGCCAGTCGCACACAGCCAGCTGGTCACCCAGAGCCAGCCGGCCGCACACAGCCAGCCACTCGTATGCAGCCTGCCAGCCAGCCACACAGCCAGCCGTGCATGGACAGACTGAACCAGAGATACACACGTGCACAGACATGGCCAGCAACACCCCTGACCGATGGATGGACAGACTGTTCTGCAACACAGCCCTTGCCCTGGGAGTGTGAACTGACATGGAGCCCAGAGAGCTGAGCAGACGCCTGCCCCACAGACCCTACTGCGCCCCCGCATACTCACCGGGCGGCGCTGCACTAGGGCAGAGCTCCCTGGTGACCCTGATGCCTCCGGGGTCAGCTGCCCCTGTGCACTAGCGGCTCGTGTGCCAGCCGCCATCTCGGACACTGCAAGAGAACCCGGAGGGGGGGGCGGTGAGGCCCACACGGAAGCACGTGTCCCCCAGAGCCAACCATCCACGTACCCTCTCCCAGAGCCCCACGGCCAGCCATGTCCCAAACGCCAGGGACCAGCCACCTGTCCCCTGCAGCCCCTGACTCCTGGGAACTCACCGCAGGGGATGTGCTTCACGTCCAGGTCCCAGTCCTCCTCCTCCTCGAGGTGCCCGGGCAGTGAGCAGGCCCTGGGGCCGCGCCCCGCTGGGGACCCGGGGCTGGCATCACAGAGCGGGCCCAGGGGAGCAGGGCGGGGCCGGGGGGAAGATGTGGCGGCAGGGGGAGAGCAGGGGCTGAAGGAAGAGACGGCCACTGAGGCCCGGGTGCAGGCAGCTGCAGAGAGAGGGGGTGAGAGCAGAGGGGAGAGACCCTTCCCCAGAGACTGACCCTCCCACCCTGCTGCAGAGAGATGCTCGAAGGACCCTTCCCCACCAGGCCATGCACACTCCCTGCCCTGCCCCCAAGGTGCCCACAGAGTGACCCCCCATGCTCCAGCCCCCCTCCCCTCGGCCTGGGAGCAGGCGGCTCAGCTGGGTCTGGCCACCGGCAAAGGGCTGGTCCCCGATGGCCCTGGAGACCATCTCTTGGGAGCACAATTCGGGGCAGGGCAAAGAGAGAACGTCACACTAGGCCCACGGCCTCCTGTCCTGCCAGGCCCATGACCCCCTGTCCCGCTGGGCCCACGGCCCTTTCTGTCCCACCAGGGCCTACATGGCCCCCTGTCCTGGAAGGCCCCCATGGCCCCCTGTCCCACCAGGGCCCCCACAGCCCTTTCTGTCCCACCAGGGCCCCCCATGGCCCCCTGTGCCGCTGGGGCCCCACAGCCCCTTCTGTCCTGTCAGGGCCCACATGGTCCCGTCCTGCTGGGACCACATGTCTCATCCCATCCTGTCCCACTGGCACCATGTCCCTTCCAATGTTACCTGGCCTGCGCCCCACCTTGTGTCCCACCCCCCCAACCCCCACCACTGAGGTCCGTGCCTGCCATGCTCTTCCCAGCTCCATCACCGGGCCCACATGCGCCACACCAAGGGGAACGTCCCTCGTCAACCTCACCCCCCCAACCAATGTTCCATCTAATTTTTTCCATATTTGTGCAGAATAAATGTTTTTGGTGCACCAAGCCATGTGCAGATGTGCACCACCAATAGAAACACCTGCTGCTGGCTGAGACACACTGGGGGCGCTCTGCCAATCAGCTGGGTGACAGCTGAATCTCTCCTGGGTGGCCGCCCAAGCGCTCGGCTTACAGGGAGCCCTGCGCCTGCCCCCTTCCTCCCCATGCATCCCCAGAGCCAGCCCCTCCACCGCCCGGCTCCCAGCCCACGCGCTGCCCCAGAGCCCAGCCTACCCTTGCTGAGCGTGGCCTGGTTCCACAGCAGCTGGGCCACGGCACCGGTCCACTGGTGCTTGACGGCGGGCGAGGGGGCCTGTAGCGTGTACGCGTCGCGCAGCCGGCCTCGCCGGAACCACAGCTCGAAGCATAGCCCACTCTCCCCGATGTTCTCTGTCAGCCCCATGTCGGCCGTCTGGGGGCAGCAGGGCCGGTGAGACGCACCGGGGCAGCAGGGGTTCTAGGGCGGGGGTCAAGCCAGTGCACCCCAAAGGGTTGTTGGGGCAATCCTGTGGGGCGGGGCAGTGGGCGGGGTCCCATGGGGCAGGGCGGGGCAGGGTAGGGGGTGGAATCCTACCCACAGTGGGGCGGTGCAGGGTGGGTTCCCATGGGGCATAGCGGGGCGGGACAGAGGGAGGGCAGAGTGAGGAAGGGGACCCTCAGGGAGAGGCAGGTAGGGCCATCCACAGGGGCGTGCGGGGCCCAGGGCAACCCTTCCCCATCACGTGCCCCAGCCCCACTCCCCCTCTTCCCTAACCCCCACCCTTGCTCCACCTGGGGCCTGGGGTGGCGGCAGCAGGGCCCCCCACTCACCATGCAGGTGGTGGCAGCTGGGGCCCCCCAGCAGTCAGCTCTGCCCCGCTGTGCCACCCTGCAGGCCCCCTGCACCCGCTTCTCAGCGGCGGGGGCAGCAGAGCGCGCCAGTCCCAGGAGGCTGATGGGTCGCGCTGTGGAGAAGCCGAAGGCAGCGGGCCGGGTTGGGGACCCCTGCTGCCGCCCTGCGCCAAGACCCCACAACCCTCCGGACCCTGCCCAGCCCATGGGACAGTTGGGGGCTGCCACAGGGCCTCGCCCCATTGGTCTGTGGAGGGGCCGGGCCTGGAGAGGGGCCGGCGGGGGGGCTCACCGGGAAGGCCTGCTTGCAGACGTAGGCCTCCAGCCCGCCCTCGGCCCCCCTGCGCTTGCAGAACAGCAGCAGCTGCTCGAAGAGGAAGAGGTGCCGGTGCCGCTTACGGCGCCCGTGCAGCACCACGAGCTCGTCCCGTAGCAGCAGCCGCCCCTGCGCCGCCAGGTCCAGCTGCGGGGAGAGGAGAGATCGCAGGCAATGGGCAGCTCTGGGCCATCCCGCACCAGCAGGGACAGAGCCGTGCATGCTGGGAGACCCCCGGCTCCCGCACCGGCAGGGACAGAGCCGTGGATGCTGGGAGACCCCCGGCTCCCGCACCGGCAGGGACAGAGCCGTGCATGCTGGGAGAGACCCGGCTCCCGCACCGGCAGGGACAGAGCCGTGCATGCTGGGAGACCCCCGGCTCCCGCACCGGCAGGGACAGAGCCGTGCATGCTGGGAGACCCCTGGCTCCCGCACCGGCAGGGACAGAGCCGTGCATGCTGGGAGACCCCTGGCTCCCGCACCGGCAGGGACAGAGCCGTGCATGCTGGGAGAGACCCTGGCTCCCGCACCGGCAGGGACAGAGCCGTGCATGCTGGGAGACCCCCGGCTCCCGCACCGGCAGGGACAGAGCCGTGCATGCTGGGAGACCCCCGGCTCCCGCACCGGCAGGGACAGAGCCGTGCATGCTGGGAGACCCCCGGCTCCCGCACAGGCAGGGACAGAGCAGTGCATGCTGGGAGGGGCCCAGGGGCGGAGCCAGACACGCTGGGAAGGGCTAAGGTGAAATGGTGTGAGCTGGGGGGACCTGGGTGCACTGGAGTGGAGCTGGGCACCCTGGGGTGGAGCGGGGAGGCCCTTGCCTACACTCACCTCGCAGCCCCGGATCTGCTCCATGGCCAGCAGGTCAGTGCCGTGCCGCATCTGGGAGTGCAGCAGCTGCTGTGCTGCCCCCAGGGCCTCGCGCTCTGACGCCTGCTCCAGGTCCGTCTCCTGCAACAGCTCCTCCAGAAAGCGCCCATAGCACTCCAGCTGCTCCAGGGGCCTCCGCAGGGCGCTTGCCAGTGCCGCCTCCCCCCGGGGGGCCTCAGGGCTGCTGTGCGTGGTCTGGGAGGAAGGGAGGAGCTTGACTATGCACCATCCCCCCAGCACCTGCTGTCTCTGCCACCAGAGCTTGACTCCCAGCCCTGTGCCCTAACCAGTAGGCCCCACTCCCTTCTGAGCACCAGGGCTAGAACCCAGGAGTCCTTGCTCACAGACCTCCCCGCTAACCACTGGACCCCACTCCCTCCCAGAGCTGGGGTAAGGACATAGACACCAAGCACCCTGTCTTCTGACCCTCATCTGCGCCGAAGGCCTCAGGGAAAGGACAGACGTGGGCAGGTACTGAAGGGTCCATCACCTACTGCCCAGTCCCAGCTTGGGGCAGCCAGAGCCTGGGGGTGCAGCCCGGGGAGATGCGTTCGTAGGCGGTACGTCCCAGTTATATTTAGGCCTTTGCAGCACTCCCTGGCAAGGCGCCCCCGGTTGACTGAGCGAGGTGTGAATTCATTTGTTTAAACCTGCGGTCTATTAATTTCATCCCGGGACCCCAGATCTTGTGCGACATGCGGGGTAAACAACACTTCCATGTGCACTTCCTCCAGGCCTACCATGATTTTATAGACCTCCATCATTTCCCCCCTTAGTCGTCTCCTTTCCAGCGCGAAAAGCCCCAGTCTCTCCTCAGATGGCACCTCACTGTTTGCCCCTTTTATCAGATCATTCCTCAGATCCATCACCTACACGGAGTGGGTCCAGGGTGGAAATCTCCCCCACACCCTCAGCCATGCAGACAGAAGCAAAAAAATGCATTGTATTTCTCTACCATGGCCTTACTGTCCTTGAGTGCCCCTTGATCAGCTAGTGGCTTAAAAGCAGAAAGGTTTGCTGTTTGTGTCTTTTGGCGGTTGCCTAATTATCCTTTTACATTTGACATGATAGGACCCAGGAGTCCAGAACTCCCCGCCCTGCCTTCCCTAACCATTGACCCCCCACTCCCCTCCCAGAGCTCGGAGCACCCCTGCTGGCAGCACACATGGTACCTTGTTGGCAGCTGGATGGCAGGCCAGGGCCGCCATGAGCTTCTGCTGGTTCTTCACATATGGGGCATAGAGACCGAACTGGTCCGCCTGGCACAGAGAGACGGCGGGTTAGAACCAACTCCAGCTCCCTCCACCCCAGGATGGGCACCGTGCCCTGCCAGCCCATGGGCACAGGGTCAGTGCGCTCAGAGCACCCGCCCGGGGTGTGGGGAGGGGTCCCCAGCTAGGCCCCTGGGCCGGACACTCACATAGCGCAGGAAGCAGGCCCCGGCACGCAGAGGGTGGCTGGCACAGCCCTGCAGCTCCTTCAGGAAGTAGGCCCGGTGGAAGTCCAGCAACTGCCAGCGGGTGCTCTCCAGGGCGTCACACTCACGTCTCAGCTCAGGGGACAGGTCCTGGCACGCAGGCTCCAGGGACAGCGACTCTTCCAGGCAGCACAAGTACCCCTGCTCTGCAGCAATCAGGTCCGCCACCAGCTGCTGCTGGGCGCTGGGCAGGAGAGGGGATGGGCATGAGCGAGGGGCCCTGGGCCCTCCCCACTGGGTGCTGATGCACTCCCACCCTTAGGTCACCCAGGCCACTGGGCAGCCAACGGCCCTCTTGGCACTGATGGGCACCATGCCCTGCCAATGGGCCCTCCACCACATGGGCACAAACAGGAAGTGCCTGGGCACACTGCTCTCCAGCGGGGCAGTGTGCGTCGGGCAGTGCCCAGACCTATGGGGCGCACTGCTCTCAGATGGGGCAGTGGATCTCAGTGTGAGTCGGGCAGTGCCCAGATCCGTGGGGAGCACTGCTCTCCAGATGGGGCAGTGGATTGCAGTGTGTGTCGGACAGTGCCCAGACCCGTGGGGAGCACTGCTCTCCAGATAGGGCAGTGGATCTCACTGTGTGTCGGGCAGTGCCCAGACCCATGGGGTGCACTGCTCTCCAGCGGGGCAGTGTGCGTCGGGCAGTGCCCAGACCTATGGGGCACACTGCTCTCAGATGGGGCAGTGGATCTCAGTGTGTGTCGGGCAGTGCCCAGACCCGTGGGGAGCACTGCTCTCAGATGGGGCAGTGGATCTCAGTGTGTGTCAGGCAGTGCCCAGACCCGTGGGGCGCGCTGCTCTCCAGCGGGGCAGTGTGCGTCAGGCAGTGCCCAGATCCATGGGGCACACTGCTCTCAGATGGGGCAGTGGATCGCAGTGTGTGTTGGGCAGTGCCCAGACCAATGGGGCACACTGCTCTCAGATGGGGCAGTGGATTGCAGTGTGTGTTGGGGCACTGCCCAGACCCATGGGGCACACTGCTCTCCAGCGGGGCAGTGTGTGTCAGGCAGTGCCCAGACCTGTGGGGTGCACTGCTCTCAGACGGGGTAGTGAATCGCAGTGTGTGTTGGGGCAGTGCCCAGATCTGCAGAGCTTGGGGCTGGTACAAACCCCTCCCTGGCAGAGCAACTCACCCCAGGCGGCGTTTCCGCTCAGTGCTTGGCGTGCCCCCCCACGGTGCGTCGGCTCTCTGGGCACTGCTCCGCACCACCATGACGTGCTCCCGGGGCGAGCAGGTGCGGTCCACCACCTCCTGGCTGCTCACCTCCAGGCCGCGGATGAGGACGCTGGGGTGGGGAGGGCTGGGGCCAGGCACGCTCAGGGACCTCTGCGTACTGAGGGAGTTTTTATGGGGTGGGCGGCAGGGGGGCACTGTGCCTAAAGGCAGCGTGGGTCCCTGGAAGAAGGCAGTGGCAGGGGAGTTGCTGGGAGGGGGGCTCCCCTCCTCACCGCTGTTCTCCATGGGGTCCCCGGGGGGTGCCCTGCGCAGGCCAGGGGAGAGGCTGCCAGGCGGGGGCAGCAGGCAGCTCATGCTGCGGGAGGAGGCCAGGCCGGTGCCCAGGCCCCGCCCTGGACGCTGTGGGGAGCTGGAGGTGCTGGCGCTGTCAGCCCGGCGCCGGGGTGGGGGCCCGGCCCGCAGTGCCACCTCCAGCCGCTTCTGCAAGAAGCGCCCCAGCTCCTGACAACGAGCCTGGTACCGCCCCAAGTCCCAGAGCGCCCGGGGTCCCTGCGCCGCCAGCCCACGCAGCTCCTGCAAGGCGTCGTCCAAGAGCTCGCCATGCCCGGCCCCTGGCTCCCCGCCGTCCTCTAGGGCCGGCAGACGCACGGCGCTTTCCAGGGCCCCGTCCTGAGCCTACGAGAGAGAGCAGGAGAGAGACACAAACCAGAGGGACTGGAGGCGGGGGGCGAGGGGGGGTCTGCAATGAAAATAGGCAGAAATGACAAATGGACCCAGGAACCGCCCCATGTGGGGCGCTGCCTGGGGATCAAACCCGCCTTGGGCAGGCGGCCTCTGCTCTCCCCTCCTGCTCCCCTCCAGAAAGCACCCAAGTCCCAACACACAACCTACCACTGACAGCGCCAGCAGAGACCCGCCCCCACGCAGCAGGACACGCCCTGCAGAGCTGAGCCCCGCCCCCACGCAGCAGGACACACCCTGCAGAGCCGAGCCCGGCCCCCACGCAGCAGGACACGCCCTGCAGAGCCGAGCCCGGCCCACACACACCAGGACATGCCCTGCAAAGCTGGGCCCTGCCCCCACGTAGCAGGACATACCCTGCAGAGCCGAGCCCTGCCCCCATGTAGCAGGACACGCCCTGCAGAGCCGAGCCCCGCCCCCATGTAGCAGGACACGCCCTGAAGAGCCGAGCCCCGCCCCCACGCAGCAGGACACGCCCTGCAGAGCCGAGCCCGGCCCCCACACAGCAGGACACGCCCTGCAGAGCCGAGCCCCGCCCACACACACCAGGACACGCCCTGCAGAACAAAGAGTGGGGAGAGGCGGGGCAGGAAGAGGGGGCCCTGGCAATGCTGGTTACCTGGCCAGCAGACACAGGCCAGGGGAGGTGCTTCTTGGGGGACTGGAGGCTGGGCTAGAAGGAGGGGGCTGTGGGACGGGGCAGGAGGAGCAGGCAGAGGCCCCCTGGGTGCAGGGCACACTCAGACATGCTGGGCTGGGGAGGGGAGCAGGCCAACAGGCCTGAGGATTCCTGTGCTGGGTTCGAAGCTCAATAACCCCCCCCAGGTGATGCTGCTTGGGAGTCGCTCTGGTCTGGAGACCAGGGCTGCACTATTCCCTGTTAGGGTGGGGGCCCTGGGACCCAGAGCAAGTGGCGCTCCAACGGGGCCCACGGCAGCAGCAGGCGGGGGACTGTCCCAGGAGGCAGAGGAGCTGAACCCATGAAAGAGACTGGACCCCTGAAGGAGGGTTGCACTGGGGACTGTAGCGGCCAAGCCTGGGCATGATCTGTAACAGCCCCTACCCCAGCACTGCATCTCCCACCCGTGGTACAGAGCTGCCTGCACAGCCCATGTGGCCCCCCCACCCCTGGTATGGCGGGCTCCACAGAGCCAAGGCCCCACCAATGCTCCCTCTAATCTTTTCCATCCATGTGTGGAATATATTTTGTCATCTGCACAGAGGCATCTGTGAATGTGCACCACCCGTAGGGACAAAGCCCAGCTGTGGGCACTCTGCTAATCAGCTGAGTGGCCGCCCGAGTGCACAGCTTGCAGGGAACCCTGGTGAGTGTTGGGTCAGAGGGCTGTCAGGCCCGCGGACAGGGTGCAGCAGGCCAGGGGGCTGTCAGGCCAGGGGGCAGGGTGCAGCAGGCCAGGGGCTGTGGGGTCGGGGCAGGTGCAGCGGGCCAGGGGCTGTGGGGTCGGGGGCAGGGTGCAGCGGGCCAGGGGCTGTGGGGTCGGGGCAGGGTGCAGCAGGCTGGGGGCTGTGGGGTCAGGGGGCAGCGTGCAGCAGGCTGGGGGGCTGTGGGGTCGGGGGGCAGCGTGCAGCAGGCCGGGGGGCTGTGGGGCTGGCTGGGAAGAGGAGGGGGGAGGGGTACTACCTGTGCCTGCTGCTGGCGGCCCCTCTCCTGCTGAAGCTGCGCCAGGCGATGGTTGCTGAGCCGCACCAGCCGATGGATGGCATCGTCCACCTCTTGGTACAGGCCGGCTGCCCTTGCAGCCTGGCCGCTGGGAACGGGAAAAGGCGTCAGCCCCTGCCCCATGCACTGTCCCCTGCCCCCATGCCACCCTGCCCCACACATCATACCCTGCTCTATGCACTGGCCCCTGCACCCCCCGCGCCACCCTGCCCCACGCACCACTGCCCCCAACTGCCAGCCCCACCCCGGCACTGCCAGCAACACTGTGGCTGGGCATGGAAAAGTCACATCCTGCCGCTCTCCCATCGCGGCGCCAAAACCACGGCCCGGCACAGGCCAGGGAGTGCATGGCAGCTCCCCACCACCACGGGCCAGTTGCTGCAAGAGGGCCAGGGCGCCTCTCCCAGTGGCTGGCGGCCTGGTCTCCCCTCCCCTCCCACGGGACGTGGGGCAAGGGTCACCTGTGAGTTTCGGACGGGGTCAGCTGAGCCAGCAGGGTCCCCCCACTGCTCTGCAACTCCAGCAGCCGCGGGTCTGACAGCAACTTCTGCATGGCCTCCTGGTGCCCAGCAATGCGCACAGACAGTGCCTGCGGGCACATGGTAGTGAGCAGCGCGCCAGCGCCCTGCAGGGCCAGCCCGCCCACCCTGGCCACCGCCCCCCGCCAGGCCCAGAGCCCCCGCCCCACCCCTACCCATCCCAGATCCCCGCCTGGCCCAGAGCCCCGCCCCACAACCCCAAGAATCCCAGAGCCCCCACCTGCCCAGCCCCACCAGAGCCCCTGCCTGGCCCAGAACCCCTACTCGTCCCAGAGCCCCCACCTGGCCCAGAACCCTACCCATGCCAGAGCCCCTCCGCCCCCAGAACCCCTACCCATCCCAGAGCCCTGCCTGGCCAGAGCCCCTGCCCATCCCGGAGCCCCCTCCCGCCCCACAGAATCCTCCCCATCCCAGAGCCCCTGCCTGTCCCAGAGCCCCCGCCTGGCCCAGAGCTCCTTGCCTAGCCCAGAACCCCTACTTGTCCCAGAGCCCCCTCACCTGCCCACCCCCACCAGGAGCCCCCTGCCTAGCCCAGAACCCCTACTCATCCCAGAGCCCCCCTCCACCTGGTCAGCCCCACCCAGAGCTGGGGTGTGTGAGGGGAGGTGAAGGATGGGTTATAACCTCTCACCTGTGTAAGAGGGGGCTGGGTAGGGCACAGGGAGCACTGGGGTGTGTGAGGGGAGGTGGGGGATGGGTTATAACCTCTCCCCTGTGTAAGGTGGGGCTGGGGGGCACAGGGAACACTGGGGTGTCTGAGGGGAGGTGGGAGATGGGTTATAACCTCTCCCCTGTGTAAGAGGGGGCTGGGTAGGGCACAGGGAGCACTGGGGTGTCTGAGGGGAGGTGGGGGATGGGTTATAACCTCTCCCCTGTGTAAGGTGGGGCTGGGGGCACAGGAACACTGGGGTGTCTGAGGGAGGTGGGGATGGGTTATAACCTCTCCCCTGTGTAAGGTGGGGCTGGGGGCACAGGGAACACTGGGGTGTGTGAGGGGAGGTGGGAAATGGGTTATAACCTCTCCCCTGTGTAAGGGGGGGCTGGGTGGGGCACAGGGAACACTGTGGTGTCTGCGGGGAGGTGGGGGGATGGGTCAGGGCTCGACAAATGCACTCGCCCGTGGCGAGATTTTGCCAGCTGGCGAGTGCACAGGCGGACTGGCCCAGTGGGCCGTTGTGACGGACTGGCCGAAGCCCGCACTACAGGCGGCGTGGCCCCACCCACTCCCCCAGCTGGCGGAGGAGCAGAGCGCTGCCGGGAAGGGGGAACTGCGGCGATACTCAGCGCTGGGCCGCTCGCGTGCAGCTGCGGCACGAGGAGGCGGGGCGCCGGCAGACACCAGGATGCTGGTGTGACGTGGCCCGGCCCCGCCAATTGTAAAGGGCCGCGGCAGCCCGGCTCTGGCCGCGTGTCCCCGGCAGCTGGCTGCGGCGTGCGGCGGAGCCAGGCCCGGCCCCAGCAGCTCCAGTACTGCCACGGCCCCAGCCCCTCGCCGGCAAGAGACCCGCCCTGCCGACCGCCCGACTCGCTGCGCCCGCCCCGCGCCCCATCTGGCTCCCGCCGCCCATTCACCATGCCGCCCTTGCACCCCGCACCCTGCTCCCCCCCAGCTCCGTGCTGCCCGTTCCCTGCACTGCCCCTAGACCCGATCCTCTGCCCCTCCGTTCCCCGCGTCCCATTCCCCGTGCCTCCACCGCACCCCGCACACTGCTCCCCGCGATCCCTGCGTCCCTCTGCCTCTGTGCCTCCTGTTCCCCGTGCCACCCCTGTCCCATCCCCCCCACTGTTCCCTGCACCCCTCTAGCTCTGTGCTGTCCCTGCACCCAGTTTCCCCTGTGGGTTGGGAGCGAGGGGTGCTTGCCCATAGGGAGGGGCTGAACAGGGCAGGGAAAAGGCTGCTGTGACCCAGCAGCAGTGAAAGGGGGAGTTCACCTGAAGCGCCTTTGCCTTTATGGAAAAAAATGAATGAAAATGCTATTTGCTATTTATAGGGCTAAAATGCTGGGACAAAAATCAAACAAAAAAAACATTGCAAAATGCAAACGTGTAAAAGACAACAAAAAGGGGAATGTTTGCTTGGCCCTGGGGAGGAAGTGGCTGGGCTGGGCTGTGGGCAGGGGTGGGGAGGAAAAATATGGGGAAGGGGCTTGTGCTGAGGGGAGGGGAGGGGGAGGAGGTCAGGAGAAGAAGAAGAAGAAAGGGGAAGGCACCAGCCTCAGAGGAAAGAGGCAGGGCAGGTGTGTAGAGGGAGGTGTTAGGAGAGGGGATGAGGAGGGTAGCTCACTTGATCAGAGTGGGGCTACTGGAGGAGTGGGCACAGGGGAGAGAAGGGCTGGTGGAGGGGGGCAGGTCTCAGGAAGGCTGAGGGCAGCGAGAAGGGCAGGAGTCAGGACAGCAGAGGAGGGTGAGGGGTTGGGGGGCAGCAGGCACCAGGGGAGCTGATGGAGCAAGGGGAGGAGACATGGCAGCAGAGGGAAAAAGTAGAAGTTTATAAGATATTTATTAATAACTTGGGTGATATTTATTAAGAAACGTATTAGTAATTACTGTTCTTATTCTTATTAGGAATTTATGCCATTAAAAAAACACTTTTTGGGGAGGGTGGCGAGTCCCTTTTTTGTCTGGCGAGTAGGGTTTTCCATAATTTGTCGAGCCCTGGGATGGGTTATAACCTCTCTCCTGTGTAAGGGGGGGCTGGGTGGGGCACAGGGAACACTGGAGTGTCTGAGGGGAGGTGGGGATGGGTTATAACCTCTCTCCTGTGGGGGGCTGGGTGGGGCACAGGGAACACTGGAGTGTCTGAGGGAGGTGGGGATGGGTTATAACCTCTCCCCTGTGTAAGGGGGCTGGGGGGGCACAGGAAAGACTGGGGTGTCTGAGGGAGGTGGGGATGGGTTATAACCTCTCCCTGTGTAAGGGGGCTGGGGGCACAGGGAACACTGGGGTGTCTGAGGAGGTGGGAGATGGGTTATAACCTCTCTCCTGTGTAAGGGGGCTGGGTAGGGCACAGGGAGCACTGGGGTGTCTGAGGGAGGTGGGGATGGGTTATAACTTCTCTCCTGTGTAAGGGGGGGCTGGGGGGCACAGGGAGCACTGGGGTGTCTGAGGGGAGGTGGGGGATGGGTTATAACCTCTCTCCTGTGTAAGGGGGGCTGGGGGGCACAGGGGTGTCTGAGGGAGGTGGGGGGATGCTGACTCACTCAGCAATGTCCCTGAAACCTCCTTTCTTATAGCCCCCTGCCCAGCTAGCCTGGCCCCAGAGGCCCCTGCCCTGCCCAGGGCCTCTTCAGGGTGCTACAGGAGCAGCAGAGCCCCAGGGGAGCCTGGATGGCAGGTACTGGGGGGGGGGTGTGCCTGGGGGTGCAGGGGAGGGACACTTACCGCCTCGTGCTCAGCCAGTCCCAATGCCTCCAGCTCTTCACTGGCTGCCTGCACCGACTGTATCACACACTGGCAGAGCGCGCAGAGCTGCTCCAGCGCCTGTGGGCAGAGAGCGAAAGGGGCTCACAAGCCTCCTGCGAGGGGCAACCTGCCACTCCAGTTGTGTGGGAGGTTGTGTGACATGGGCTGCAGGGGGCCGGGGGGGGGGGGGCCTCTCAGCTCTCACCTGGCACGTGGCAGTGAGAGTGCAGCAGGAGGGTGCAGGGCGCTAAGGAGGGGGGTGCTAGATGCTGCAGGGGTTCTCAGCGCCACCTGGCACGTCTCCACCCAGTGGCCGTATGAGTGCAGCAGGGGGGTGCAGGGTGCTGCAGAGGGGGGTGCCAGATGCTGCGGGAGGGGGGGGAGGTTTCCAGCTCTACCTGGCACATCTCCACCCAGCGGCCGTATGAGTGCAGCAGGGGAGTGCAGGGCGCTGCGGGAAGGGGGGGCTGCAGGGGGCCACATGGGGGGGGCTCCCAGCTCTCACCTGACATGTCTCCACCCAGTGGCCGTGCAGGTGCAGCAGGGAGAGCAGGCGCTGGGGTGCGGGGGCTGCAGGGTGGGGCTCCCAGTTCTCACCTGACATGTCTCCACCCAGTGGCCGTATGAGTGTAGTGGGGGGGTGCAGGGCGCTGCAGCAGGGGGGAGGCTACAGGGGGTAGCCATGGGTGGGGGGGCTCCCAACTCTCACCTGGCAGGTCTCCACCCAGTGGCTGTGCGAGTGCGGCAGGGTCCCACCCAGGGCCGGCTGCAGCTGCTCTGGGTGCACGAAGAGGGGCAGGTCGGCGGGCGAGAGGACGAGTGCCTCCTGGGGAAGGGAGCTGGGTGTCACCAAGCAGGGAACCCCCCGCCCCAGCCGGGGGAAATCCGGCCCCTTCTCTGCTCCCAGCTGGAAGCCTGTCACGTTACTGGATTTTGAGGGGAGCAGCCAGATCACTGCTGCATCCATGGGGGGAGGGTTGCCCCAAAAGTTGGTACCAAGGGGGCCATGCAAGGTGTCAAATGAAAGATTATCTTATACTGATTCTATATATGCTATTCATGTGATTGTATAATGTCTTTGTGTGAAGTTATAAGCACGTACTTTGTGTGGATACCGAATGTTTCTCTGTATATGTTTGAACTATGGGCAAAGCAGCTCAGCCTATGGACATGCTAATGAGCAAGTCTCTATGGAACAATAGCCCTCTATAGGCCAAGGACACACCTCAAGAATGGTGACTGATACCTAGGGGCTACCAGCAGGGAACACAGGGATAGGCCACGGGCCAGGTGACTGGCTGCAGCCAAGAAGAGACCAGGGCGGAGGTATAAAGAGGCCACGTGGCAGCCTCCATTTGGTCTTCAGATCTGCTCCTGACCCCAGATGCGGCCTCGCAGGGAATCTCAAGCTGGGAAGAACTGTGGACCCATCCGGACATAGGCTGTACACCAAGGACTTTTAAGCCAGCAGTTATGACATCTCTGCTGCGAGCCTGCATCAAGAACTGGGAGATTCGATGCATGTAATGTACGATACTTTAACAACCTTACTCTCAGGCTTTTCTTTCTTTTAGTAATAAACCTTTAGATTGTAGATTCTAAAGGATTGGCTCAGCGTGATTTGTGGGTAAGATCCAGAGGGTAAATTGGCCTGGGATCTGTGGCTGGTTTCTGGGAACCATACAGAACTTGTTCGGGGAAGGTGAGATTGGGTTCTAAAACCTCTCCCCTGTGTATGAGGCCCGGGGCCACCTGGGGCACGGATATTGCTGGGGAGTCTGAGGGGTTTTGCTCGTGAGGCTTCTGGCTGGCCAGGCCGGCAGCTGAAGCGCTCTGTGGGACTGGTTTGTGGCCTATTTGGGAAGGTCTCCAGTCTGGGGGCTATAGAGAGCCCCGAATTTGAGCAATTCGCCCTGAGCAGACGCCCTCAGCTGTGCCCAGACCCGGCCCGGTCCGTCACAAAGCTCCATCCATTTCCCCTCCCGCTCCCAGCGCTCCCGCGCCCCCATGCCTTGGCGCCCCCTACCTGAGCAAGGGGCAGCTCCCCAGGGCCCTCCGGGGGGGGCAGCACCAGCAGGCAGCTCACAGGGGCTGGGGACGCCTCCTGCAGGGAACGAGTCAGGCTGGGAGGCCAGTGTGCAGAGCAAGGGCCCAGCCCTGGGCAGGCGCTGGGCACAGAAGTGCAGGCAATGGTGGGGAAGGGGGCAGCTTTGTACCAGGGGGGTGGAGAGGAGTCAATGCACCTAAGGAGCAGTGTGGGGCTGGGGGTGCAGGGGAACAGCATGGGGTTGCCTGGGAGTGCAGTGGAAGGGGGGGGAACCAGGGAACAGTTAGAGGGTGCGGGAGCTGTGGGAGCAGTGCTGGGGAGGAATCAGGGAAGAGTTAGGGGGTGCAGGGGCTGTGGGGGCAGTGCTGGGGAAGGGAACCAGGAACAGTTAGGGGGTGCAGGGGGCTGTGGGGCAGTGCTGGGGAGGAACCAAGGAACAGTTAGGGGTGAAAGGAGCTGTGGGGAGGGGCAGTGCTGGGGAGGAACCAGGGAACAGTTAGGGGGTGCAGGGGCTGTGGGGGCAGTGCTGGGGAAGGGAACCAGGGAACAGTTAGAGGGTGCGGGAGCTGTGGGGAGCAGTGCTGGGGAGGAATCAGGGAACAGTTAGGGGTGCAGGGGCTGTGGGGCAGTGCTGGGAAGGAACCAGGAACAGTTAGGGGTGCAGAGGCTGTGGGGGCAGTGCTGGAGGAGGGAACCAGGGAACAGTTAGGGGGTGCAGGGGACTGTGGGGCTGGTACCTGCAGCTCCCGCAGGGCTGGCAGTAGTGCAGAGGGTTGGGGGGGCAAAGCCCCCCCTTGCCGCAGATCCAGCAGCACCGTCAACCCCAACTCCTGCTGCTCCTTCCTATGGGAGAGGAGAGCGAGGGGTTACCAGGGCAGAGGCCTGCCCCGGCCCCGGCAGTGGCTGGACGGGGGGGATGGGCAGTTGCGGCACAATGGGGGCTGGCATGGCAGGAGGGGGAAGGGACAGGCTGTGGGGCACAGAGGGGGTGTGGGTTTGCGGAAGGAGACAGGGAGGGATGTGGGGGGGGGCTGTTCCCTCTAATCTTTTCCACTCATGTACCGAATGAGCACCAATGTACCACTCATGTACCGAATGCACCACCCATAGTAACACAAACCCAGCTGTGGGTGCTCTGCTCATCAGCTGGGCGGCCTTGGAACCTCTGCTGAGTGGCTGCCCAAGTGCCCGGCTTACTGGGCACGCTGCTGGCGGTAACTGAGCAGTGAATACAGGCCTGGCTCAGCCCCCCGCAGGCCATCAGGGGTTGGCATAGACATGAGTGGGCAGGGAACCAAGGGGATGCCGGTGTAGGGAGGGGCAGGCAGGGGACAGTGGCGGGGCAGAGGGACAGTCGGGGGGGGGAGGGAGTCGTGGGGACGGTGACATGGCAGGGGTGGGAAGCCAGGGGGATGGTGACATGGAGTCATAGGGACGGTGACATGGCAGGGGTGGGGAGCCAGAGGGACGGTGACGTGGAGCCGTGGGGACGGTGACGTGGAGCCGTGGGGATGGTGACATGGCAGGGGCGGGGAGCCAGGGGGATGGTGATGTGGAGCCGTGGGGGCGGTGGCGTGGCAGGGGTGGGAGCCAGAGGGATGGTGGCGTGGAGCTGTGGGGATGGTGACATGGAGCCATAGCGATGACATGGCAGAGGTGGGGAGCCAGAGGATGGTGGCGTGGAGCCGTGGGGGCGGTGACGTGGAGCCGTGGGGATGGTGACATGGCAGGGCGGGAGCCACGGGGATGGTGATGTGGAGCCGTGGGGCGGTGACATGGCAGGGTGGGAGCCAGAGGATGGTGGACGTGGAGCCATGGGGACGGAGACACAGAACCGTGGGGGCGTGGGCGGGGTGGGAGTCAGAGGGATGGTGACGTGGAGCCGTGGGGATGGTGACATGGCAGGGGCGGGGAGCCAGGGGGATGGTGATGTGGAGCCGTGGGGACGGTGACGTGGCAGGGGTGGGGAGCCAGAGGGATGGTGACGTGGAGCTGTGGGGATGGTGACATGGAGCCATAGGGACGATGACATGGCAGAGGTGGGGAGCCAGAGGGATGGTGACGTGGAGCCGTGGGGACGGTGACGTGGAGCCGTGGGGATGGTGACATGGCAGGGGCGGGGAGCCACGGGGATGGTGATGTGGAGCCGTGGGGACGGTGACATGGCAGGGGTGGGGAGCCAGAGGGATGGTGACGTGGAGCCATGGGGACGGAGACACAGAACCGTGGGGACGGTGACGTGGCGGGGTTGGGGAGTCAGAGGGATGGTGACGTGGAGCCGTGGGGACGGTGACGTGGCGGGGGCGGGGAGCCGTGGGGATGGTCAGGTTGGGGGCAGCCGTGGGGACAGGCAGGAGGACACTGGCCCTACCTGAGCAGCGAATGCAGGTACCGCAGGGCCCGGCTCAGCTCCCCCTGGGATGGGTCCAGCTTCCCAGTGGGCTGGGGGGTGATGGTCAGCAGGGCCCTGCCCGTCCGGTCTGTGCCGCCTGCAGGGGAAAGAGGGTGAAGGCGGCTGCATGGTAGGACACACGCCAAGTGAACTGCCTCTCCCCTGCAGGAGCCCCTCTGTCCCCCATGCCAAGCCCCCAGCAGCTGCTCGGCCCTGGTGTGGGCACTCACCTGTCAGCTGGAAGATGCCTGAGCACAGCAGCTCCCAGTCCACGTCTTGGCCCTGGGGGGTGGCGGTGAGGGGCGGAGTTTCAAGGGGGCAGCCGGCTCCAGCCCCCTGCTGCCAGGGCACCATACTCCGCACACAAGGGGCCGTGCCACCAGCCTCTCTCCTCGCTGGGGAGCTGGGGGCAGCCTTGTCCCGTGGGCTGGTGGAGCCTGTGGCCTCTGCTGGGGTGGCTAGGAGGGGCCCCTGTCCGGAGCCATCTGCAGAAGCCTCCTCCTCTTGGCTAGGGGGCACGGGGAGTCCGGTGCCACAGGGGCCGCCCCCCTCTTTGGTGTCAGCCAGAGCACCCCCCACCCCTGCCACAGGGCCAGGCTCCTGCCAGTCCACAGAGGTGCGGCAGCCTCTCCCGCCCCATCTCCTCCTGCGGTTGCCCTTGGCAGCCCGGGGTGGTACCCCCGGCGCAGAGCCCCTCTGGGGGCGAGTCCTGGCTCCCAGGGACCTCCGCTCAGCACAGGCAGCCCCGTGCTGGGGGCTGCTCGGCTTTGCAGGGCCCTGGCTCTGTTCCCGCTGCCCAGGGCCAAGCCCTTCTGCTGGCCAGGCCTCCGGCCCCCCTCCCTCACGGAGCTCCTGCCCCTCGGCACCCACACTGGGCTGGGGAGAGATGACTGGGGGATCCTTGTTCTGCTGCTCTCTGAGACAGAGACTCTGTTTCCCAAGGTCCTCAGCCGGCCGCCTCTCCTCCAGGTCCCAATCCCGCTGCTGCTCCCCAAAGCCAGGACCCCTTCCCTGTTCCTCTCCCTTCTCCCCGGGGTCCCCACCCTGCTGCTGCTGCTCCCCATGGCCAGGACCCCCTCCCTGTTCCTCTCCCTTCTCCCCTGGGTCCCCATCCTGCTGCTGCTCCCCAAGGCCGGGACCCCTTCCCTGTTCCTCTCCCTTCTCCCCTGGGTCCCCATCCTGCTGCTGCTCCCCATGGCCGGGACCCCCTCCCTGTTCCTCTCCCTTCTCCCCTGGGTCCCCATCCTGCTGCTGCTCCCCATGGCTGGGACCCCTTCCCTGTTCCTCTCTCTTCTCCCCTGGGTCCCCATCCTGCTGCTGCTCCCCATGGCCGGAACCCCCTCCCTGTTCCTCTCCCTTCTCCCCTGGGTCCCCACCCCACTGCTGCTCCCCAAGGCCGGGACCCCTTCCCTGTTCCTCTCCCTTCTCCCCTGGGTCCCCATCCTGCTGCCCCTCCTGGAGGCTGGGGCCCTGTCCCTCAACCCCAAGGTTCCCTCTCTGCTGCCTCTCCCCTGGGTCCCCACCCTGCTGCTGCTCCCCATAGCTGGGATCCCATCCTTGTTCCCCCGGGTCCCTGCCCTGCTGCCCCTTCTGGAAGCTGGGACCCCCTCCGTGCTCCCCAGAGTCCCCTCTCTGCTGTCTCTCTCCGGGGTCCCCCCCCTGCTCCTGCTCCCTGAGGGTAGGACCCCCTCTCTCCTCCCCAGGGTCTCCTCCCCTCCCCCTCTCCCCAGGCAGCTGCCCCTCCTTGTCCAGACTTTGGGCTGCTACTTTGTGTGCACCCCCACCCTGCTCCTGCCCATCCCCCTGGCTGACCCTTGGCCCTCGAGTCTCCCCGTACGGCCTCTGCAGGTCCCAGGCCTGCAGGAGCCCCACTTGGCCCAGGGCCGCCCCCGGCCATCCCCCTTCCCAGGTACTGCGGGGCCGGTTCCTGGGCAGAGTCTCCTCCCGGCTGGGCTTGGGGTGCAGCCAGGCCCGGTGGCGCCGGCTGCGGCCTCTGCTTTGGCCCTTGCGGGCCGGCAGGGTGCGGCTCTGGGACATGGGGGCCGCCGGGGGCGCGTGGGGCCGGGGCGGGGCAATCTCCAGAAGCTGCACATACTCCCCCTCCAGCTCCTGGCTCTCCCCGCCGGAGTGACGCCCGTCCCCGGGGCTGCGCGCCCCCAGTGGGGCAGGGCCCGGCCGGCTAGGCCGCCCGGCTGGGAAGCCATCTGGGTGCACGAACTGTGGGCAGATGAGTTCGGTCCAGGGCAGGCGCAGCAGCCGCTCCCCAGCCGCCAGCAGGCAGCGCTCCAGCCGCCCGGCCCGTCGCTCCGCGTTGACACCGCTCAGCCACTCGGCGGTGAAGAGGAAGGGGTAGGCATGGGGCGACACTGGCAGCTCCTGCAGGCTGCGCCCGTCGGGCGACAGGCACTTCAGCACCAGCCGGGGGGCCCGGGCCAGGTAGGGGGCCACCTGCAGATAGAAGTCGCCAGGGCGCAGCTGCTGCCAGGGCAGGGAACTCAGCTGCACCACCACCTTCTCGTGCAAAGAGAGCGGCCAGCCCTCGTGACAGAACACGAGGCCCTGGTACTGGGCCTGTGGGGGGAGAGAGACCGAGTCAGGGCCACAGACAGACAGAGAAGCCCCTCCCTGGGCCGGGCCCACAGACAGACAGCCCTCAGGACAGAACACGGGGCCCTGGTACTGGGCCTGTGGGGGGAGAGAGACTGAGTCAGGGCCACAGACAGACAGAGAAGCCCCTCCTGGGCCGGGCCCACAGACAGACAGCTCTCGTAGCAGAACACAAACCCGTGGTACTGGGCCTGCGCAGGGAGAGAAAACGAGTCAGGGTCCACAGACAGACACGCTCCGGCACGTGCCGGGCCTGCCCAGACAGACAGCCCATGCTCGTGGCGGAACATGAGATCGCAGTACAGGGCCTGCGCAGGGAGAGAGACTGAGTCAGTGGGCCACACAGCCTGGGACACCCAGAGCTGGGCCTGCGAGGCGGGCCCACAGACACTTGCCCCTCTGCCTGCTAGGGCAGACACCCACATGCCAGGCCACAGACACCCCCAGACACACAAAGGGACAGACATGTGCACGGATGGACAGATGGAGGGACAGACTCACGCAGGCCTCCTGCTGGATGCGTGCCAAGATGTGCTTGGCAGGTATGAGGAACTCGAGGGTGTAGCGCAAGGCATCCTCCCGGTAGGTCCGCTCCACCACCTCGAACACCTGCCCCAGCAGCGTGGGCGCCGTGGCTGCAAAGGGTGGGTACAGGGCCGAGAGTGTGTTCTGCACACAGTCCTCCACCGGCTCAGGCTCCTGCTGGCAGTAAGGACATGGCACCGCTTTACAGCCCAGCGTGCTTCCTGCCAGCCCAGAGAAGACCCAGGAGTCCTGGCTCCCAGCCCCCCTACACTCTACTCCAGCCCACTAGACTCCTCCCCTCAGCCCAGAGAGGACCCAGAGTCCTGGTCCTGGCCCCCACCACCCACAGGCGAACTATGGCCCAGCAGACCTTGGATTCTGGCCCTTGAGCTCCTGCCAGAGAGTGGAAAGGGGGGGGGTGAAGAGGGGGAGGGCTTTGCCTTGCCCCGCTCTGTATGAGTCCGGGAAACAGGAGCAGACAAATGACTCCATACACTGCCCTCCCCCAAGCACCAGCTCTGCAGCTCCCATTGGCTGGGAGCCATGGCCAATGGGAGCTGCAGGGGCAGTGCCAGCAGAGAGTGCAGCACACACACGGCCTCACTGCCACATGGGAGGATGCAGTCCCTTGCTACAACCCAAACCTCTCATCTACAGCTCCTCCCCATAGCATGGATCTCTGCCGAAGCCCTGATCCCCCTCAAACCCTTCTATCCCAGCTTGGAGCCCCTTTCTGTGCCCCAAACCCCTCATCCCCAGCCCCCCCCCCTCCAGTTTTGTGAGCTTCCCTGGCCCTCCATACACTTTCCAAACCTAGATGTGGCCCACCCCTGCACTAGACCCTCCTGCCCCTGGCTTCCAGCCCCCCCAGCTCTAACCTCTCGCCCAGACCTGCCGGCTAGGGCCCTGCATGCAGGCCGGTGCTGAGCATGCTGGGGCCAACCCAGCCCCCAAGCTGGGACAACATGAGCGCAACTGGGCGCTGAGCAGAGCCTCCGGCACCAGCTGCAAGACATTAACCGTGCTCAGCTCATTCCTTCCACGCACAGGGCCAGGAAACTGGGGAGGGCTCTGTCTAGACTGTGCCTCACGCCCACCCAGTGCACATCCTGCCCCGCCCCACACAGCCATCCCCCCCAGCCCTCTGCCCTGGCCAGTTACCCCATGGCCAGCCCCCAGCTCCCCACAGCACTGGCCAGCAGTGAGGCAGAGGGGGTGGGACTGGAGAGGGAAATCTGCTGGAGATGGGGACACAGCACTGAGCTGCCCGTGTGACAGTGCCCAGCTGGGAATCCCAGGCCTTGCGAGCTTCACTTTACAGGGCCCAAATGGGGGGGGGGGGGACCTAGGGAGCCTTGGCTGGCAGGGGAGACCTAGGGAGTCCTGGCCGGGGTGGGGGAAGAGGATGTAGGAAGCCCTGGCCAGGGTCGGGGGGAGTGGGGAGGGGCTGGAGCAATGGGCACAGAGAGGGTGCATTGAAACCATTGAACCCAAGTGTGAACAGATCTATAACAGAAACCACCCAAGTCAGAGGGTGCTGCAGACCCCCTCCCCACCTCACCTCACCCCACCCCCCCTAAGCCCTCTGGAAAGAGGTGCCCAGGAGCCTCAGCTCGGAGAGACGGGCTGGGTAGGAGCGTACCCAAGAGCCTGGCCTGCAGGGAGTGAATGAGGGGTTCCCAGGTGGGCTTGGCTAGGGGGAAGATAACGGGGGAGAGGGTACCTGGGACCTCTGGCCAGGTGGAGACTCAGTGGAGGGTACCCGGGGGCCCTGGCTGGAAGAAGAATAGATGGGGATACCCGGGCGGGGCTCTGGCCAGGTGGAGGCCGAGTGGGGGGTACCCAGGGGCCGGGTGGCGCTTGCCGGCAAGAGGCTAGGAGAATGGGTGGAGGTTACACATTGGATCCTGGCAGGGAAAGGGGCCAGGAGGAGGGGGGCAGAGAAGCCAATGGAGATACCCAGTGGTCTAGGTGGGGGGCTCCCAGGGGCCTGGGTGGGGAGTACAGGGGGCCTGGTGGAGGGGCTCTGGGGGCCTGGGTGGGGTACAGGGAACCCGATGGGGACTCCGGGGCCCGGGTGGGGGTACAGGGAACCCGGTGGAGGACTCGAAGGGGCCGGGTTGGGGGGTACAGGGAACCCGGTGGGGACTCGAAGGGGCCGGGTTGGGGGTACAGGGGAACCCGATGGGGACTCAGGGGCCCAGGGTTGGGGGTACAGGGAACCCGGTGGGGACTCCGGGGCCCAGGGTGGGGTACAGGGAACCCGATGTGGGGACTCCGAAGGGGCCGGGTTGGGGGTGCAGGGAGCCGGTGGGGACTCCGGGGGCCCGGTGGGGGTACAGGGAACCCGATGGGGACTCGAAGGGGCCGGGTTGGGGGTGCAGGGAGCCGGTGGGGGGACTCCGGGGCCCGGGTGGGGTACAGGGGAACCCGATGGGGGACTCCGAAGGGGCCGGGTTGGGGGGTGCAGGGGAGCTGGTGGGAGCTCCGGGGGGCCCGCGCCGGGCGGCGATACTGACCATGGCGCGCCGTGCTGCTCTGCGGCTCGGTCCCGTCCAGTCCCGGCGGGGCCCGCGGGCGCTGCGCTCCGGGCTGGCCTGGGGCCGCTCACGCAGGACGGGGCCCCGCCAAGGGGGACGCCGAGACGCAGGCGGCGCCGGGCGGTGCCGGACAGCGGAGCCGCGCCCCGAGCGCTCAGCTGGGAACCCCACATAGCCCCAGGCTGCCCACAGCGGAGCCCCCCGACCCCGCCGGGGCCCTGCGCCCCCAGCAGCTCCCCCAACCCTAACTCTCCTGGGCTTCCCACACCCGCTGCAGAGCCCCACGGGCATCCCCAGCCCTGCCCCCTGAAGCCTTGCATAGGACCCCCATAGCACTGCCCTGCAGATCCCCCCCATCACCAGTCCACAAGGGAGTGCCCACCCCCACAGGTGGGTATCCTCACCCCTGCCTTGCCCAGCCCCGTGCACCCCTTCTCTGCCTAGGGACCCCACTCTTGCCCTGCCCAAGGACCTCTGCACATGCATCCTCCTCCCCTGCCCAGGAGCCCCCCCCACACACACAGCCCCTTACCCGGCCCAGGGACCCCCATGTGCACCCCCTGCCCTGCCTAGGGACTCTCCACACACATACCCTGGCCAGACGACTGACCAGTGTGCCCAGTAAGCTGTGTGCTCATGCGTCCTCAGGAGAGATTCCAATGCTGCCCAGCTAAATAGCAGAACGCCCACAGCTCGCTCCACATAAAAAAATTCATTCTGAACATGGGTGGAAAAGATCAGAGGGAGCATTGGCACAGACCCCCCATGCCCTCTGCCCTGCCCTGGGACCCCTCGAGCCCAGACTAGGAATTCCCATTCCCTGTAATCTCGCTCTCACACACAAACACCCACTTTCAGGCACCCTCCGGTGCCGAATGGACCAGCAAAGTTCCCTGAGGGGATCCCTCACTCACTTTCCTGCCAAAGACCCAACCCTCAGAAGTCAAGCTGTCTGGTTCTCAGAGAAGCAGCCTAACTCTAGCAGGGCCTGTGCATTCACTGACCTGGACCTCACTCAGCAGGCGTGCAAAGCTCACCAGAGGCAGAGAATGTCTGTGTCAGGGAGTGTGGGGAGCCGCAGGTCCCTGCATCCCCATCCACAGCCAGATGTGATCCCCACCAGCAGGGAGGGTTATTGGTTCCCAGGTACACTGTGCAGAACAGACTTGTCAGCACAGGAAGCAGGAGCATCTCAGCTCCCTACCTGCATCCTAAGCCAGCCAGAGTAACCCACCCCCACAGCAACATGGTCGAGCCCTGCAGGCAATCCCGCCTCCTCCTCTGTCCAACTTCCTGGGCAAAAGGTGTCACCTGGTTACAGGGGCGGATGAGAGTTTTGCGGGGCCCAGGGCAGCACAATTTTGCGCCCCCCCCCCTTTGGAGAAAAAATAGAAAAAAGCGTCAAATGCGCAGATTGAAGGCTATTTTCATATTAAATGTGAATTAGGTAAATTTGATAGAAACTTAATTTAGTTGGATAATTTTTATTTTAATTATATTGTAATTCATTCTTAAACACAATTCTGCATTAATAATTACAAATTTTCATTTGTATTTAATTATATTGTAATTTTGGCTGAAACAGAGTAGCCAGGCTGCCGTACTCACCCTCATATCTTGTGATCCTAGGCGGGCTTGGACAAGCATCCGCCCCTGGAGCAGGGAAGGGAACCCTTGCTAGAGCAAAGCTAACCTGACAGGGGCTCTCAGCAGGCCTGCCCCAGGACAGGCCCTCTCTCCAGGTTGCCCATTAGCCCGGTGAGGTTAGAGTGCGGCGGAGGGATACCGCCCGCCTGCCTTTTTTTGGGGAAAAGTAGGGCCAGGAGAAGTGGAGTTGGGAGAAGTTTGCCCGGCGGAGCAGAGGGGAAAGGGCCGCCACAAGTGGGGCTCGCTCCCCAGGCTCAGCCCTAGCCGGGCTATGTCAGTGCCGCATGGCTGCAGCCGCTTGGCTGCCGGCTGCCTGCTGCTGGGGCTCTGAGGGCTGAGCTCAGACGCTGCGGTAAGTGCCGCTGAGTGCCCTCCCATCTCCTGGGGCTCCGCTCCAGGCACCTGGGGCTCCCTCCCCCCTCGGCAGTGTCTCGTATTTATAACCCGGGTAACCCAAAACCGTCGGGATGGGCGCTTTGGGAAGCTTTCGGCTGCTTAAAAATAGGCGTGTTGCTGCTCCTTGGCCCCCCGCCTCCCGGCCACGGTGATGAGCTACATCGCAACACCCCCTCCAGCGCTCGCCGCTCTCCGACAGGTGTGGCGCGCAGGGCAGTGGCGGGGCGCGACAGAGCGAACTGGGGAGGGGTGATGGCCCTGCATTCGGGTGTCTTCAGGTGGCCTGATCATGTGTGTGTGCAAGGGGGGGTGTCGTTCTAGATCCCAGCAGCCATCTGCCCCGGGGCTAGCTGTGATGAGCCACAGGCAGGCGTTGCGTTCTCTCGTGCTCCACATGAGATTCCTTGCTCCCCTCGCGCTCTCTTGCGAGTTGAACTGGCAACTTGGGAGTGGAGCCTGAGGTTGCGAGAGAGAAAGAGGCGGCTGCCCCCAGAGGACTGTGTCTGCGCTTCAGCTTCGCTCTGAACCTAGCACAAACGTGGCGGGGGGCCAGCTCCCCAGGGAAGAGGGTGAGAGACGTGATCTAATCTAAAAACCCCGGTGGTGGCGCGGGGCCTATTGAAGCGCGGGGCCCGGGGCAGCCGCCCCGCTCGCCCTGCCCTATATCCGCCACTGCCTGGTTACACCCACTGCCAGGACCCAAGTTACAAAGACAGCCTGGGTCATTGTGAACGTGCGGGGCTGGAGCGGCCTCCCTCAGTGGGATTCATACCCAAAATTCCCTTTAGCTGGGACTGCAGGTGGTGTTGGAGCAAATGCACCGGGCATGCCAATTGTACCTTGTAGCCCAGTGATTGGTCAGTTCAGGTCACACACCTTGTTCTGTGCCCCTCAGTCTCTCTCTTGCCTAGGCATTACTTTGCACTAATCAACATTCCATCTCATCTGTAATTTTTGCCACCTTCTTTGAAAGACCCTTGTCATTCTTTGCAGGCAACTGGGAACTTACCTCTCAAGTGACTTTGTATTGTCTGCAAACTTTGCCACCTATCCCCCCCCTTTCCAGACCATTTATGAATAGCACAGATTCGATTACAGATCTTCAAAGACACAGCTATTGGCCTCTCTCTACTGTGAACACTGACCACTGCTTCCTATCTTGGTTTCCTAGCTTTTAACTAGTTACTGATTCATTAGAGGACCTCCCCTCTTACACCATGTCGATTTAACTGGTTGAAGAGCCTTGGGCCTTTATTACAGTATGTAATTATGGTAAAAATTGTGTGGAAATGTGAGATGAAGGAGGCTCAGAGCTTTTTTAGTGACAATCACTAGAAAAAAATCATTTAAATTAATTTCTGAGAAAAGAGACCATTAAAAGCTGCTGTAACAAGGGTGGCCTGGAGGGACACTCCTGAGAATATCAGTTCAGGGCAAACTGCTTAGGGAGAGGGCTACTGACAGCCCCAGACTAGGGTCCTCTACCATAAGGCACCAAGCCAGTCACAAAAAGCACTTTTCTGTTCACCACTCTGGCTAACAAGCAACCATACGGGCAATTCCCTCGGACACTACAGTTCTCCTCTGCCACTGCCAGGGCTACTCCTTGCACAAATGAGAGGCTTTGAAAACCAATCGCATCACATACCACCCATTTCTGTTGTACACAAAAGTGCTCTTTGTGACTGGCTTGGAGCAGGTCCCCCAGTCTTGGGCGGTGGCAGCCCTATCTCTCAGCAGTGTGCTCTGAATGTATCCCCCGGAATCTCCTTGTTAGTGGCTTATCTTTGCTCATTGCCATCTAGTGGGAAAAGGCTTGAATTGCAGACTTCCAAGTTTCAGAGGGGTAGCCCTGTTAGTCTGTAAGAGTACGTCTACACAGCAGCACTATTTAGCATTCTGCGCTGTCTACTCAAGAAGCCCGTTATTTTGAAATACATTTGAAATAACGGGCTTCTTAATCCAGCTTCCTGTAAAACTCATTGCACGAGGATTAAGGAAGATGCCGGAATAGCAATTTATTTCAAAATTTAGCAGTGTAGACAGCACCAAATTTCAAAATAGGCTATTTTGAAATAAGCTACACAATTTGCGTAGCTCAAATTGTGTAGCTTATTTTGAGGTATGCACTACTGTGTAGATGTCCCCTAACTGAAAAAGCTTAAACAATGAATAGTCCTGCAGCACCAATGGGTGACAGTGTGGCTATTTTGGGATACCAGATGTATCTTGAAATAACTACCTTGCATCTTTGAAATGTGCAAATAGGCATTGAAATAGGCATGCTATTCCAGCATCTCTGCAACCCTCGTTCCACATGGGTTAAGGGATGTCTCAAAATAGCATGTTATTTCAAAATTTGGCGCTGTGTACACACTATTTCAAAATAGCTTATTTTGAAATTCAATCAAAATAAGATATGCAATTTGCATAGCGCAAATTGATTATCTTCTTTTGAATTAAGGATGCTGTGTAGACACGCCCTTAGGGTATGTCTACACTACAAAGTTAATTCGAAATAACAGCAGTTATTTCAAATTAACTTTAATTGCGTCTACACAGCCAAATCGCTATTTTGAAATAAATTCGAAATAGTGGAGCCCTTATTTCGAATTTGGTAAACCTCATTCTACGAGGAGTAACACCAAATTCGAAATAGCTATTTCAATTAAGTGCTGTGTAGACACTTAATTCGAAATAGACCTCAGCCTTCCCAGGGAGCCCTGGTGGCCACTCTGGGCACAACCAGGAAAACTTACTCTCCTCTCCCCCAGCCCCGGAGCCATTCAAGGGGTAGACCCTGGCCACAGTGCCTGTGCCAGCTCCAAGCCTGCCAAGCCAGAGCCAGCAGTGGCCACCGGGGCCTCTGACCCAGTGGCCCCAAAACATGAGCCAGCAAGCCACTGGCAGCCAGCCAGCCAGCCCTCCACCGCTCCCCAGGAGCAGTCTGCCAGCTCCCAGGAGCCTGACGGGCTGGAGAAGGCAGGTGCCTTCCTGGTCCAGGGTGGAGATCATGGACCTTATTTGGGTTTGGGGGGGATGCCCCCAACTTCCATGATCTCAGCCCTAAACGGAGGAACACGGCCGTCTATGGTAGCATAGCTGCCAGCCTGGCCCCCAAAGGCCAAATGCAAACCCAGGAACAGGTTTGCATGAAAGTCAGGTTGGTCGGATGAGACCCCCAACCCTGAGCCCTGAGCTTCCCCTTCCCCTTGCTTCCCCCTTCCAGCTCCCTCCTCCCAGGTTTCCCCCACCCCTCTCCCACCCTCTCTCTTCCCCTCTCCACCTCCTTTTCCCAGTCTCCCCAGAGGTTCATCCCCCCCCAGTTTTGTTCAATAAACCGTTTCTATTTTTGAACATACGTGTCTTTGATTTGACATCAGGAAGGGGGGCTAGGGAGGGGTAAGTGGAAGGACATGAGGAGGAATGTGGCACGAGCCCCTCGCAGGGAGGACCAGGGAGGCTTCGAGGGGTGGACGCTCTCCCTCAGGGCCTCCTGGATTCTGACAGCCCCCTGATGGACCCCCCGGATGGCAGCCTGCCTGGCCACTAAAGGCCACATGCGAACCCAGGAGCAGGTTTGCATGAAAGTCAGGTTGGTCCGGCGAGACCCCCAACCCTGAGCTTCCCCTCCCCCATCTTCCCCTTGCTTCCCCCTCCCAGCTCCCTCCTCCCAGGTTTCCCCCACCCCTCTCCCACCTCCTTTTCCCAGTCTCCCCAGAGGTTCATCCCCCCCCCAGTTTTGTTCAATAAACCCAGTTTGTATTTTTAAACATACATGTCTTTTATTTGACATCAGGAAGGGGGGTTAGGGAGGGGTAAGTGGAAGGATGTGAGGGAGGAATGGGGCACGAGCCCCCAGTGGGGAGGACCAGGGAGGCTCTGTGGGCTCCTCAGGGCCAACACTCTCCCTCAGGGCCTGCTGGATCCTGACAGCCCACTGATGGACCCCCCCCGGATGGCAGCCTGCAGCAAGTGCAGCTGGGCTGATAGCATCAACCCCATGAGAGGCACAGGCATGCCCAGGGGCAGCTCTTGCTCCATGTGGCTGAGTGCTCTGGTGTCCCGAGTGCAGGCACTCAGGGCACTCCAAGACAGGACTGCTTTGCTGTCCCTCATCGAGGTAGACAAGCAAGCGGGGAACCCTGAGAACTGTCTGTCTGGGGTGGGGGTAGGGTTCCTTTAAGCACAGAGCTCAGTTAGCCTCAGGCAGCAGCCCCATACACTAAGTCCTAACCTGATGCCCTGCCGGCACTGGTTCTGGCCAACCTTAACTTCGGTTCAGGGTCCACTCAGTGTGGACGTGCTATTTCAAAATAGCAAAACACTATTTTGAAATAGTTTTTATGTATAGATGCGTTATTTTGAATTAACTATTAACTATTTAATTCGAAATAGTGCTGTAGTGTAGACATACCTTTAGAGACTAACAAACAATGTAGATGTTATCATGAGCTTTCGGGGGCACAATGCTCATACCACCATCTACATTTTTTGTTAGTCTCAAAAGTGCTATGGGACTATTTGTTGTTTTTTAAGACTTCTTAAAAAAAAATTCAAAAATGGGAGTTTGGTTTGTATTTCCTTGGAAAAAGCATCAAAGCGAGAAAGGTGCCTCGAGGAGCAACTGACTCCGTCAACCCAAATTAATATTTGTATTCTCAAGTTTATACAGAAGCCAAACTGCTATAAGTGGAGGAAGGATCACACAAATGTTACAAAAGCTTCAGAGGGACATTGCTAAGGACTGAATTGGCCTAAACGAAAAGCTCTACCGATTGCACGTGAGGACTGGGCGGAAGTCACGTGAGGAACAGGAAACTGGAAATTGACAGACCAAAACCGTCATGTGGATAATTAGGCCTTGCTGGGTCTGATGGGGCACAGTAGGACCCATGGTAGCGAGGCAGACAACACCCCTTTCCTGCTCCCCCTATATGCATGAAGCAGCCATGGGCAAAGAGCTCAGGGAGGGGTCTAAGTACTCTCTCATCCCTGCAAAGACACAGATATGGATATCATTGTTGCAGATACAAAATTTTGTATCCCACAGGGCTCTATTTATCCCCTCTCCCAGAAGTAGTGGTTCCACCTAAGGCCTGATGAATATAGGAACTGTAACCTCCCTGCCACAGTCCAGTGTGGGCATTGTAATCCCCCTACACCCAAACAGCAGAGCTGCTGGTGCTGTTACCAAGATAAAAGTCTGTTTGGCAAGGGTGATGGGCACAGCCCTCATGATGACAGACAGGTGCTTCGCCTTAGCTGGGGCTTGGGTTCTATTAAAATGGTCTTGTCTCATTCTGCATTTGGGAAAAAGTGATATGGTCTAATCCTCTGTTGATAAACCTCTTCCCATTCCAGTGGGCTCACAGGTGGGTGAGACAGAAGTTCCCGAAGAGCTAACGCGGGTGAGGTAATATCTTGGACTGGACCAAATTCCGTTGGCGAGGACTTGTCAGGGCCACACCATGTAGGACCTCCATGTACCATAGACACAGCCTCTGCTGACAAGAGGGGTTCTTTACCAGAAAGTGCCACTCTCGGCACAGAACTGCCATGCTCACCTCGTGCTTGTGTGAGGAACAGGGCTTTGCTCAAAGCCGCTCACAGCCAGTTCCTTCCCTCCAGCTCCAGGAGAGAAGGGAAGACATTTACCTTGAAAAGAGTGTTTTCCAGCTCTTTATTCCACATCTTAAATACGTTTACAGACCAGGTTCCTCAGGCAGGGCCCAGAGGTGAGTGATAACACTGGTTACAGCCCACACACCAAGACAGAATACAGTTTTACTCCACAGACACTATAGCACTGTGCATAGGAACCCGAAACACACACAGCCTGGTTCAGTCCCTGGGGAGCAGCACAGCTCAGCCATCCCTCCTTTCAGAGAAAGGCTAACTTGCATTTTCACTTCACTAGCAAATCAGGACTTAGTCAACATGATCAGAGGGCTATGAACCCAGCGCTGTCACATGCCCATCAGAGAAAGGAGTCCAGCACTACGCCCAGTGCCGAGAGGGAAGAGTGTGTTGCACTACAGCAAGAATGCCAGCCACTAGAAGAATGACACGTAACTCCAGGCGCCAGGGGCTTTGCCATTGTGCAGGCGAAAGACACTTGCAGACTGTGTCAATTCCAGGGACCTCAAGCCAGCCCTCACAGGGACCCCACCACAGCACCAGAGCAGGGACTGGTGTAAAGAATGAGCCTGAATCTCCACCCTGAGAAACCAAGACTCAGCACCAGCCTGTTCAGTCCACGCTGTCCCCCTTCCGAGACAGCAGCTCCAAGGGAAGAAGGAACAAGTTCAAAGGGCAGACTCCCAGATCCTTCCAAACTTGCTTCTGAGCAGCTGCTGTAGGATCACGGAGGGGCAGGGGCAGCTGACCATGAGAAGCTGAAGGCTGATCTGGGGATGGGTGCACACTGGGCAGGGAGGTTTCCTGTGTTCCCTGCTCAGATTCCCCTGACCTGCTGGTCCTTTCCTGGTGGTCACTTGGCTCTGCCAGTTCTGCTGGGGCCGTGCAGCTCACAGACAGACTAGCAGGGGGAGGTGTCTCACAGCTGACACTGGCAGAAGGTGTCTCCGCAACCTGTTCTCCCGCACCGGCTCCTGGGTCAGACCCTTTCCTGCTCCCCTCTGGCTGATGGGCAGTCAGTTCCTTGTAGGATCTGTGCATGTGGCTCTTCACTCCAGCATAGTCCAGGTTGCTCAGCTCTTCAGGGAGTGACATCAGCAGGTCCAGGACAATGGCAGACTCTGGAAGGAAGAGTGGATCTCGTCAGGCTGGCCTAATTTAAATCATCCATTGGTATGTAATCCTGCCTTGCCAATGTACTTTCCAGTTACTCGCCTAACAAGGCGTTGATCGGCATTGCCCAGAAACCACTCAGACATGCAGCTTTGCAACTCACTAGAGCCTTCTCACCCAAATCGTGGCTTTTTTTTGCAAACAGGAGAGATGGTGTATTCATACCTATTTTCCCATTTTACACATTAGGAAGTGATGTATTTCCTATTTACTAGAAGATTAATGTTTTACCCATGATTTCGGATCAGCTCCATTTGGATGGAAACCACGATTCGGTTAAATGCACAAACCCAACATGTTATAATTGAGTTTAATACATAAAAGCAACGAGCTGGATACAGAAGATAAACACCTTTTATATTTAAACCTGTGGTCGTTAAGAACAAATATGTCTCATGCTCTTTGTTACTCAGACTTCAAGAGGAAAACAAATGCTCCTACTTTTCCAACTCCCTATCAGTTTCACCCTTTTGAATGGTCTAGTCATTCAATTAACTGGCTGAATGAACTGAAAAAGTCTCTTTGCACCCATACTAGGGAGAACTGCTGTCTTGTTTAGGGGCATAAGAATGGGCATATTGGGTGAGACAAATAGTATATCTAGACCAGCATTCTATTGTCCAACAGCGGCCGGTGCCAGAACAGGGCAGTTGTTGAGCAATCCACCCTCTGTGGTCCACTCCCAGCAGTCAGAGGTTCAGGGACACTCAGAGCACAAGGTTGCATCGCTGACCACCTTGCCTACTAGCCAGCGATGGACCTATCCTCTATGAACTTCCCTAATTCTTTTTTTAAACATACATACAATATGCTGGGGACTAATTTAGCTATAACTACTGAAGAGCGAGATCCTGGAGTTCCTGTGGATAGTTCTCTGAAAACATCCACTCCGTGTGCAGCGGCAGTCAAAAAAGGCAAACAATGTTGGGAATCATTAAAAAAGGGATAAAGAATATAAATCTATGGTACGCCCACATCTTGAATACTGTGTACAGATGTGGTCCCCTCATCTCAAAAAAAGATATATTGGTATTGGAAAAGGTTCAGAAAAGGGCAACAAAAATGATTTGGGGTTTGGAACGGGTCCCATATGAAGAGAGATTAAAGAAACTGGGACTTTTCAGTTTAGAAAAGAGGCAACTAAGGGGGGATATGATAAAGGTCTATAAAATCGTGACTGGTGTGGAAAATGTGAATAAAGAAGAATTATTTAGTCCTCATAACACAAGAACTAGGAGTCACCAAATGAAATTCATAGGTAGCAGGTTTAAAACATACAAAAGGAAGTTTTTCTTCACACAGCGCACAGTCAACCTCTAGAACTCCTTGCCAGAGGATGTGGTGAAGGCTAGGACTTTAACAGGGTTCAAAAAGAGCTAGATTGATTCATGGAGGTTAGGTCCATCAATGGCTATTAGCCAGGATGGGTAGGAATGGTGTCCCTAGCCGCTGTTTGTCTGGAAATGGGTGACAAGGGAGGGATCACATGAGGATTACCTGTTGTGTTCCCTCCCTTTGGGGCATCTGGAATTGGCCACTGTCAGCAGACAGGATACTGGGCTGGATAGACCATTGGTCTGACCCAGTCTGGCTGTTCTTATGTTCCAGGCACATCCTGTTCTCCTGGCACAACCAAACCCTTACGCTGCTTTCAGTTAAGATCAGAGGAAGTTGTATACTGAATTTAATGGTCCTAGCTCTTACCATTTAGGAGGAGTTCCTGATCAAACAGACAAACTCTCTATATAGTAGACTTGGCAGCAACAAGTACTGTTTGAATATTTTTGTTCTTTAAATTGTTAGAGGATTAGAGTAAGATTTGGCTTCAGCACAGATTTTAGAGAGTTATTTTTTAAGAAGAAAGGTGTGTGATATTTTTAAATATTTAAAAATCCCTCTATTTTAAAATTGTTTCCAAAACCTGTAGGCCCCATAACCATGTCATTCATGCCTGTGGTACAGAGGCTGTGTTTTGGCCCTGGATGCATGAACAGATGTGTGCCCTAGGTGCTGCACCTGCACTAATTCCTCAACACAATCACACAGGGGTCCCTTCATCCCAGAGTTGAGTCAGGAGAGGACGTGGACCCTCCCTGGCTCCAGCCTCCCGCCATGGGACAGTTTGACTAAGCAGCACATGGCCACGATGCAATCAATCAATCTTGCCACAGCAACGCTCACTAAGGAAAGGGATGGGTTTGCTGCAGCTGGGCCTGGAGGACCAGTGCTCTGCATGGAATTGTGTACTGCTGTCTTGCTCACCTCTGTCTGAGCACAATGTCGCTGATGACAAGGTGACCAGCACTTATCAGGCGATACACAAGTGACAGAATGGAGAAGACAGAGGTGAACCAGGTCTCCCCTCTCCCCCTGCCACACACATCATCTCAGGGCAAGAGCAACCCTGAGTACATACACCCACCCAGCCTCGGGGGCCAACCCCCCAGAACTTTCTGCAGAATGGGCAGGAAGGTCACAAAGGGGGAAGAGGAGGCAGCTGCTAGGACAGGGCAAACACTCCTCTCCCTCAGAGAGATGAGGGAGCAGATCAGTTTCTAGACGCTGGAGGAATCTACTAATGGGCAAGGAGCATGAGGCGGTTACAAGACCCCAGGGCGCACATGCAGCACCTGTGCACATCTAGCTGGCCTTGGATTCATTTCCACAGTTGGAGTCGCCCCACATCACCAGGGCTTGCTGGGTTCCCACCCTGAGCTAAGCTATCAGTGAGGGATGGTTACTACGGCCAGCTAGCTCACCCCCCACGTGTCACCTGTTGGGTCCCAACTCACCGTACGGTGAGAGCTCAGGCACCTTCATGTCCTTGGAGAGCAGAGAGAAGTATTTATAGATCTTATCAAAGTCCACGCTGAATGTCTCTGGTTCCCCCTGAGCACCAGTGTTAGGGGATTGACCGGCTGCTGGGGGCTCTGGACTGGCAGCTCCATTCCTCATTGCACTGGCAGAGGCTGGCAAGGCATCCCGCGGGCTCGAGGAGTCTGAATGAGCCTTTTTCTCTGCAGCTCTGGTCAGCTTCTGGGGAAGCGAATGGAGCAAAGTGACTGGCTCGGTGGCTGCGACGGTCAGTACCTGAAAAGTGGAGACTCTAAGGACAGAAGGGAGCGATGCGATCGGCTAGTGTGACCCCTGCATGACACAGGCTGCAGGACTCACTGGGATTAATTCACGTTTGAACTAGTGCAGAGCTTTTCAATACCCTCCCACTCCTGATGTTAAGTTACCAGTGCTGAGACTCCACCATGACTCTTGGTAACCTGCTGAGGCAATTAATTACCCTCCCTGTTACAACACAGAGCATTACTTCTACTTTGCCTCTATCTAGTTAGAAGGAGGAGCTCTGGAAGCAAAGGGAATGGGGACCCCCTTTGCAGGGCAGCCCATCCTCAAGGTGAGACTGGGCAGGAAAGTCAGCCCCTATGCAGCACTGAAGAGCATGCAATAAGATACAGGGGCTTCGGATAGCCTGATGCTCCCCAGAGCAATCTCCGACATCCAGGAGGGAGAGGAGAGATGCTTGGTTAGGAGCTGTGTGACAAGGGAACATTTTTGCTCACTGTTGGAACAGAGCGATCACTGCTCAGACCCTACCTCAAGCGCTTTGCCATGACTTAGCTAAGCTGTGCAGAAAACAGCAGGAGAGAGAGCAGCACACAAGGTTAGAACCCAGCTGTTCTGCTCTGAGTGCTCTATGGATCTGCTGCAAGATACCAGGCAAGCGGTTTCCACAGTATGTGCCTCAGTTTCCCTGTACCAACAGGAAGGAGGAACTACTGCTTGGGCACTGTGGGAATGAGACCATGTAAAGACAGACTAAGGTGCCAGGACAGTCTCTGACCCTGCTGAGTTCTTGGCCCCCGTGGGAACTTGTGACATCCGCTGAGCACTGATGCCGGTTACCTGAGAGAAAGCTGCGGTCATGGTTTCTTCCAGCTTATCCGTCAGCTTCTCAGCAAGATCTGTCCAGACCTGAAAGGCAGATTTCTGTGAGGGCACCAGAATCAGGCTCTCATCCACCTTCGTACCGTGTAAGGAGCAGGCGGCCAGCCAGCAGAGGGAAGGAGAACAGGAGGGAGACAAGGACAGCTCCAGAAAGGGTGGACTCCCTGTAGCCTCAAGCCAACAGCCTGGTACTGTACCATCCAACTCCCTGTGGCCCTGGTGCTGTACAGACCAAGCAGCCCCGCCCACATGGCGCCCAGCCCGATTCTCACCCGTACCTCAATAGGTGCCAGGATCTCAGCTCTCTTGCGCCTCTGCTCCTCCCAGCAGCGCCGATACTCTGTCCGTATGGCCTCCCTCGCTACACGGCCCTTCAGCTGGTGGACAAAGGCCAGAATCTGCAACCACAGCAAGATTTGGGTATAGCAGGATGTAGAGGTGACCCTACCTCACATTGGCAAGGAAAGGTGTGGCTGGGTGCTTCTATCCCAGCTGAACTACGCAGTTTGTGCTGAGTGTCCGAGCCACCTCTCCCAGAACCACTCTGGCTCCAGACAGCACAGAGTTCATGGCATGAGCTTCCAAAAGGGCTGCACGACTAATAAAAATCCCAAACAAGCTTTAGGTCTCAAAAGCCAACACAGAAGACAGCTGCAGCTAGGCACCATGGCGACAGGAACTAAGCTATCAGGGCAGAAAATGCCAGGGCAAGAGCTGGCAGGGAATAGCTGATGGCTGGGTGCGACTCCCAGGGGCAAGCAAAGAGGCAAGAAACAATCTCCACACCTCGCAAAAGCCTGCAGCCTGTGAAACCGCTGAACTATAGGAGCTGCCAGAAATGTCACCAGAAATAGGAGGAGCCAGTGGCAGGCAGCACAGAGCACTAGAGGGGGACCTGCAGGGAAGACTGAGGGGGACCCCTCCCCCCAACTCAGTATGTTAAATTGCAAGTAATTGATTCATCGAATAGAGAATGCATTTCGCTTCGATTAGTCGATAGGGTGCCTCCTCCCTAGGGCTGCTGCTACACTTCAAAGGCAAAAACACCGCATGGAGCCTCGGGTCAGGCTCCACGCAGCCTTTCAAAGTGGCAACGCCCCAGCTGATCCCAGGCTCCACACGGCTTTGAACTATCCTCCCCCGCCTCTGACAGAAGCAGCAAGGTGGGGGGGGGGAGCAACTAGTCTGTCAACTATTCGATAATGACTGGCCCTTCAAATCACTACCCCCGCAACCAGGCAAGGGATCGGACACCATCTCTTGACCCTGGCCTGGCCACAGTCACCAGCATGGCTGGGACCAGTCCCTTTGTCCCCACTCACCTCAGCTGCAGTCCTACGGGGCAAATGCTCCCGCAACAGCTCTGCCTGCAGGTCCCCGGGAGGGGCCTGGGTTTTCAGAGCCCTGATCAGGCGCCTCTTCTCCCCTGCCGTCCAGGGGACCCGGGCTGGAGCGAGGCCTGCAGAGGGGCCCACGTCATAGCGGCTGGGGGCTGAGCGAGTCCGAACAGGTGGCTTCATGGCTCAAGCTCTGCAAGGGGAGACAAATAAGGAGTCAGGGGTCAAAGGCCCAGACTTGCCCATCAACTCAGAGCCCCCCCAGCCTGTTTTCTCAGCACCAGGTTGCAGCCCGCACCTCACACCCTCAGTCCTCACGTCCAGCCATGGCAGCCCCATTGTGGTGCATAGACCTCCACTTCATCCCCACTCCCACCCCACCCCAGAGCACCACTGCCCCGCCCTCCCCTCCACCCGCAGCCCCTTCCCCCAGGGCACCTCTCCCGCCCTCCCCTCCACCGCAGCCCCTTCCCCCAGGGCACCTCTCCCGCGCCCTCCCCTCTACCCACAGCCCCTTCCCCCAGGACACCTCTCCCGCCTCCCCTCTACCCACAGCCCCTTCCCCCAGGGCACCTCTCCCCACCCTCCCCTCCACCCCGCAGCCCCTTCCCCCAGGGCACCTCTCCCCTGCCCTCCCTCTACCCAACCCCAGCTCCCGGGGTGGCAGGTCCCCACACCTAGGGAGGGAAACGCACTGGCTAGTTCACGTGACCTTCCCAGCAAGACACGTGATCTCTCCGCGTCGCGCACTGATGACGTCGCAAACGAACCGCAGCGAAAATAGAGACAATGGGAAAGGCCCGAAAAGTAAAGTAGTGCGGGCATTTCCCATCAGCCACTGCGGCCCCAGGGCACCATGGGATTTATGGTCACATTGCACCTGCATCTCCCGTCAGGCCCAGGGACACCATGGGATTCGGGGTCACACTGCGCATGCGTTTTCTTGTGGCCCTGGGGCACCATGGGCGTTAGGGTCACACTGCGCATGCGTCTCTCGTCAGTCCCGGCGAGTGTCTGTGCGAGAGGTACAGTGGGGGGGGGGCTGCCAGGTGGCTTCAAAAAAATACCGGACACACTTGAATTCAGATGGGGGTCAGGGGAGCGGAGTTGGCCGGGAGATCAGGAGATGGGGGCACCGGCCGGGGGCTGGAGGGGTCGGGAGGAGCAGAGCCGGGGGGGGCTGGCGGGGAGATGGGGAGAACCGGCCGGGGGCTGGCGGGGAGATCAGGAGGAGGGGGAGAACCGGCCGGGGCTGGCGGGGAGATCGGGAGGAGGGGGAGAACCGGCCGGGGAGGCTGGCGGGAGGGGTCAGGGGAGCAGAGTTGGTCGGGGGAGATCGGGAGATGGGGAGAACCGGCCGGGGAGGCTGGCGGGAGGGTCAGGGAGCGTAGTTGGTCGGGGAGATCAGGAGATGGGGGAGAACCGGCCGGGGGCTGGCGGGAGGTGCAGGGGAGCGTAGTTGGTCGGGGAGATCAGGAGATGGGGGCAAACCGGCCGGGGGCTGGCGGGGAGATCGGGAGATGGGGAGAACCAGCCGGGGGCTGGCGGGAGGGGTCAGGGGAGCAGAGTTGGTCGGGAGATCGGGAGGAGGGGGGAGAACCGGCCGGGGCTGGCGGGAGGGTCGGGGAGCAGAGTTGGTCGGGGAGATCGGGAGATGGGGAGAACCGGCCGGGGGCTGGCGGGGAGGGTCGGGGAGCAGAGTTGGTCGGAGGAGATCGGGAGGTGGGGAGAACCGGTCGGGGAGGCTGGCGGGAGGGGTCAGGGGAGCGGAGTTGGTCGGGGAGATCGGAGATGGGGAGAACCGGTCGGGGGGAGCGGGTCTGGCCGGTGGAGATGGGGGGGGCGGGGACTGGCAGGCAGGAAGCAGTCAGACAGTTTCCTATATTTGTCTTCTTACACACTGCAGGTCGACCTATCTCCTTCTGTATCAGTATTAACACTTCTTTGCTGGGCCTCTCATTCACAACATTGGCACAAACTCACTACTTCCTCATTTCTCTTATTTCACCTCCTTGTCTTCTTCACCAATCACTGAGCTCATTCAGTGGTAGTAACTGTACAGTTAAGAGATAATTGTGATTGGGAGTCCCCTGGAAAAAAGGAGATGCCCCCTGATGCTTACCCAAAACCCCATTTAACCCCAATTTGCCACACATGCATAATATTGACCTGTTTCCACAAGGGAGGTTAAATACATAGTTGCAGGAGCTGACCTTCCCACAAGTGAGCTGGTCACAAATGTACTAAGTTGGTCTCATAGTCAGGCCAAGGCTATTGCTGAGAGACTGGGACCACTGAACTATGACACAGCTGTGGCAAGGATGGCTCACATTTGGCAAATGTACCCCTTGATTGATGGCATGGACCTAACCCAGTTGGCATGGTCATGTGCCTCTCCTTGTGATGCAGATGCTCTGGACATAGGCATAAATTCTTGGACACGGACTGCCCCGGCCCCTGGGAATGGATAAGTGCTCTCAAAATATTACTGCTTGCTTCTTCCCTCAAAAAAACATATATTCTGGAAGAGCAGAAACCAAGAGAGGGTCCCGAAGCTCACCTAATTCAGAAAAAAGATGTTGGCTGCTCTCTCTGATTCCTTACCCCAATCAGAAGAGAATGGGATTATCACATACCAGTATGTGATTCTAATTAATATTTTGGCTCCGGTCATGCAGAGAACAGAATTAATGCAGGGAGCCCCACTCTGGCCCAATGCCCCAGTGAGGAGTGAGTCTCCCACACTCACTCCCTGTCAAAACCAGATCCCTGCCCCCTCTGCTGAATGGAGGCTCTTGAGGGAGTTAGCTGATCAGTAGGGGTGCCCAGTTCCCCTGAGCCTCTGTCCTCTCAGAACCTGGTCCTGGGGAACCTGGGTCCTGCAGGAGAGCTGATCACAAGATTTCCCTGTGATGTGTGGGGGAGATACACTGTAAGGCAGGCATGTCAAACTCGAAACCTACTGAGGGCCACACAAACGAAAACTGATAGCTTTCAGGGCCACCAAAGAAAATGTACTTCTATCGGAAAGTCCTAATTATTTATTATTATAGATTATGTTTTAGGTATATTTATAATATTTTTTCAGGTTTTGTTTGAATATAATACAGTAATTTGATGTGTAAAATTGTTATTTGCATTCATGAAGACTTTTGAGTTTAAGGTGCTTCAGCCCCCCCCGCTCTAACCCAATCCCTCTCCCCTTCCCCAGAGCCAGGCACCCCCAGCCTTCCCCCCTCCCACTCTAAACTAATGCTTGGGCCCCAAAGCCACTGCCATCTCTACCATGCGCTTCTCCCTCCAGGCGCTGGGGCACATGCACAAAGAGGCCGGCCGTGAGCAGTCCTGGCATGCAGTTCAGAACCAGCAGGAGCCGCATTTCCTTAATCAAAGAGCCGTGGATTGGCCACCCCTGTTATAAACAATGTAACTGGGCTGCACTTAGATAATTTATAAAGATGTAGTTGCGGGCCACAAAAAAATTCTGTCGGGCCGCGTGTTTGACATGATTGCTGTAAGGGCTACAGTTGGGAACCCAAGGATATTAGCCTAATTGCCAGTGGACACTGGAGCCTGCAGCAGGGTGAGAGGGTTGCCCTGGACCTAGAGAACTGGGGGGGTGGTTGTCCAAGGCCCGCCCCCCCCAGGGATGGCCCTGAACCCAGCCCACTGAGCAAGGCCGGATTCAGACCTTTAGAGGCCCTATGCACTGAAAAGATTATGGTGCCCCCCCCCATATGTAATTCAAAATAAAAACAATACTATACCGTAAAATCTCTTTTTTTTTTTTGGTGCCCCTGCTTTGCTGGTGCCCTAAGCATGTGCTTAGTCTGCCTATTGGGTAATCCAGCCCTGCCACTGAGTCCAAGGGCACATGAGGGTCCCAGCTTGGCGTTGCTGTGCAACCTGCCTGCTGAGTCCAGGGACATAAAAGGGGTCAGGTGGTGAATGCTGGTTAACCTGTGCTCTCACATGTGCTGTGGTATGTGTGTGTCTGTGTCAGGGTCCTGGGCCCCCTCCCTGTGTCCTAAGACAGCCAAGACTCACTCGCACACTCAGAAACTGGTCCCAGCCTTGCAGGCAGCCCCACCTCCTCCACTGTCCAACTTCCCAGGCAAAAGGGGCCCCTGTTTGCACTCCCCTCCCAGGCCCAGGTTACAAGATAGCCTGGGCCATTGTGAATATGCTGGGCTGGGGCAGCCTCCTTCAGTGGGAGTCAGGCCCACAATTCCCATCCGGGCACTGGTGCAGTACCCAGGGGAAGCTGAGGCACACACACAAAGTTAAAAACAGTACAGGACAGTAGAAATCACATGCAACATAACAAAGAGAACACAATCCCCACTTTGTTACATCCCCCTGCCCCCCAATGAGCCTACCCCAGAGTAAGGGGCAACCCTGCTAACACCAGGCAGGGAGCTGGGCAGCGCCTGCCACGGCTCTGGGGGGAGGTGCTGGCGCTTGCCAGGCGCAGGAGCCCAGATGAGATAGTCCCTGCCGGCCTTACAGTGACATGGTGAGTCTGGCTCTGCACCAGAGGCTAGGGATGTTCAATTGCGGTTAATTGGGACTAGTCCTTTAACATCCCTACCGGAGGCCAGGCATGGAGCGAAGAGAACTGAAGCGCGCTAGGACCCAGCAGCGGCTGGGAACGGGGCTGGCTCAGCACGGCCGCAAGAAGCGACTCGCTCGCTGCAGCGACTGGGAGGCGCCCCCGGCCCTGGACAGAGCCCGAGCCCGAGCGTCAGCCGGGAAGGGAGGAAGGACTCTCCAGCAGGGCCGCTCCGGCCGGTCCCGCTGCTCCTTCCCCGGAGCCTCTCCAGGGCAGCGCCCCCAGCCCGGCCAGGACCCCGCACCCAGGCAGTGCACCGCTGGGGCAGTTAAGAGAGAGACACCCCCCCTCCCAGGGCAGCGCTGGGGGCAGTTAAGAGAGAGACACCCCCCCTCCCAGGGCAGCGCTGGGGGCAGTTAAGAGAGACACCCCCCCCCCCCAGGACAGCGCTGGGGGCCGGTAAGAGAGATCCCCGCTCCAGGGCAGCGCCCCCAGCCCGGCCAGGACCCCGCACCCAGGCAGTGCAGCGCTGGGGCAGGTAAGAGAGGACCCCACCCCAGGGAGAGGGCCCCCGGGCTGCGTGGGAGCGGAAGGGAAAAGGCGGCTCCCAGCGGGACTGGCTGCGATCCCTGCAGCTGCCGCCTGCCCCGCTGTTTGCAGGGCGGGAGGTGCTGAGATGGGAGAGGGTGACAGCCAGGGGGCACAGCGGTGTGTTGGGCGGGGCTGAAGGGACCAAGGACAGCCCGGCTCGGGAGGGGAGAGCCAGGGCGGGGGGTGAGGGATACAGCGGCAGCTCCCCAGCCAGTGGGGTCAGAGGGGGAGGGCGGGGTTCCGGGTTTGCTTCCCTTTGGGAATTTCATTGTAGGTGGGGACTGTGTCAGGCGGAGGGGGGGGGGGGTTGTGGGGGAGATGGGCAGCCATTTACCTTTCTGCCCGGGCTCAGAGAGCGATTGCTAACTCTGGAATCAAGCCCCCTCCTTCTGCGGGGGCAGCTGATCCCGAGGCCGGCCGGGGCGGGGGGCTGGCTGGCTCTGCAGGGAAAGTGCGAGCTGGTTGTGTTCGCTGCCAGCCATTTTCCCAGCTCAGCTTCAGCTTCAGCGGCTACGAGGCAAATCCGGGTTCCAGCCTGGCCCGGGCCGAGTTAAACTCCTTGGGTCTGGCTCGGTTCCGGCGCGAGTGCAGCCGGGCACATAGAAGCCGCATGTACGGAAGTGTCCCTGGGCGACCAGGGGGCTGCCTTGCTGGTGCGTGGCGGTCTCTGCTCATGCTAGCAGAGCCCAGGCAATCAGACGCATCGCGGGGCTCTGTGCGGGGAGAGACCCGCTGCAGGGACAGCGCTGGGGCCGGGGCGGTAGCGGGTGTGAAATGTGCTCACGCCCCTCTCGCCCATGCAGGCTGCAGAGTAGTGGCCGCGTTTGGCACCAGCTCACCCGCCTCCCCGAGGCAGGGCAGGGACATGGCTGTGGTGGAGCCAGCTCAGGTAGGGGGTTTTATTTGCTCTGTTGACTTCCTTATGTTGCATGTGATTTCTAATGTCCTGTAGTAACCCAGTGTGTGTGCCTTGGTTTCCCAGGGCACTGCATCAGTACCTAGCTGGGGATGGGAATTTTGGTGCAATGGTCTCCCTCTCCTACACCATGGCTGATGCTTTCTGTAACCCCATCATGGGAGTGGCTGTGTATTTCAATGCCGGGCAGGGGGCTCTGTTGGACCCCACTCAGAGAGCTCTCTACACTTCTACAGGGACATCCTGCAGGAGATCTATGAGGCTGTGGCCTTGTTGGGTAAGGAATCCCGTCCCCTCAGCTGTTTTAAGCCATGGGGCTGGCGTTTCTGCATTTGGCCAGGTTCTTCCTAGTCAGTTAGAGGGGACTGGGTCCCATAGTCCACAGCCCCAGTGTGGAGGCACTTTCATCACCATACCTTCTTCTGCTTCAACGGGTCCGAGCTACCACTGTGATGCCAGCCTTGAGGTGCAACCCGGGGATAGAATCATAGAATACTAGGACCGGAAGGGACCTCGAGAGGTCATCGAGTCCAGTCCCCTGCCCTCATGGCAGGACCAAATACTGTCTAGACCATCCCTGATAGACATTTATCTAACCTACTCTTAAATATCTCCACAGATAGAGATTCCACAACCTCCCCGGGCAATTTATTCCAGTGTTTGACTACCCTGACAGTTAGGAACTTTTTCCTAATGTCCAACCTAAACCTCCCTTGCTGCAGTTTAAGCCCATTGCTTCTTGTTCATCTTGGCCTCTGAGGATAGAACAAGTTTTCTCCCTCTTCCTTATGACACCCTTTTAGATACCTGAAAACTGCTATCATGTCCCCCCTCAATCTTCTCTTTTCTAAACTAAACAAACCCAATTCTTTCAGCCTTCCTTCATAGGTCATGTTCTCTAGACCTTTAATCATTCTTGTTGCTCTTCTCTGGACCCTCTCCAATTTCTCCATATCTTTCTTGAAATGCGGTGCCCAGAACTGGACACAATACTCCAACTGAGGCCTAACTAGCGCAGAGTAGAGCGGAAGAATGACTTCTAAATGTCTTGCTCACAACACACCTGTTAATGCATCCCAGAATTGTGTTTGCTTTTTTTCAACAGCATCACACTGCTGACTCATATTCAGCTTGTGGTCCACTATAACCCCTAGATCCCTTTCTGCTGTACTCCTTCCTAGACAGTGCTTCCCATTCTGTATGTGTGAAACTGATTGTTCCTTCCTAAGTGGAGCACTTTGCATTTGTCTTTATTAAACTTCATCCTGTTTACCTCAGACCATTTCTCCAATTTGTCCAGATCATTTTGAATTATGACCCTATCCTCCAGATTAGTATAGCCCCTCCCAGCTTGGTATCATCTGCAAACTTAATAAGCGTACTTTCTATGCCAATATCTAAATCGTTGATGAAGATATTGAACAGAGCTAGTCCCAAAACAGACCCCTCACGGAACCCCACTTGTTATGCCTTTCCAGCAGGATTGTGAACCATTAATAACTACTCTCTGAGACGGTTATCCAGCCAGTTATGCACCCACCTTATAGTAGCCCCATCTAAATTGTATTTGCCTAGTTTATTGATAAGAATATCATGCGAGACCGTATCAAATGCCTTACTAAAGTCTAGGTATACCACATCCACCGCTTCTCCCTTATCCACAAGACTCATTATCCTATCAAAGAAAGCTATCAGATTGGTTTGACATGATTTGTTCTTTACAAATCCATGCTGGCTGTTCCCTGTCATCTTGCCACCCTCCAAGGCTGTGTCTACATTGGCACCCTTTTTCGGAAAAGGGATGCTAATGAGACACAGCGCAATTGCAAATCCGCGGGGGATTTAAATATCCCAGCGGTATTTATTACATAACTGCCGCTTTTTCCGGCTCGGGGCTTTGCCGGCAAAAAGCGCCAGTCTAGACGGGGATCTTGCGGAAAATAAACCCTTTTCCGCAAGATCTCTTATGCCTACTTTCAAGATCTCTTATGCCTACTTCTTCCAACTGGGTAGGTGGCCTGTAGTAGACTCCTAGCATGACATCACCCTTGTTTTTAATCCCTTTTAGCCTAACACAGACTGGTCAGTGTTGAAAGTAGGCATAAGAGATCTTGCGGAAAAGGGTTTATTTTCCGCAAGATCCCCGTCTAGACTGGCGCTTTTTGCCGGCAAAGCCCCGAGCCGGAAAAAGCGGCATGTAATAAATACCGCGGGGGATATTTAAATCCCACGCGGATTTGCAATTCGACTGGTCTCATTAGCATCCCTTTTCCGAAAAAGGGTGCCAATGTAGACACAGCCCAAGTGTTTACAGATGATTTCCTTAATTACTTGCTCCATTATCTTCCCTGGCACAGAAGTTAAACTAACTGGTCTGTAGTTTCCTGGGTTGTTCTTATTTCCCTATTTATAAATGGGCACTATATTTGCCCTTTTCCAGTCTTCTGGAATCTCTCCTGTCTCCCATGATTTTCCAAATATGATAGCTAGAGGCTCAGATACCTCCTCTATCAGCTAATTGCGTATTCTAGGATGCATTTCATCAGGCCCTGGTGACTTGCAGGCATCCAACTTTTCTAGGTGATTTTTAACTTGTTCTTTTTTTTATTTTATCTTCTAAACCTACCCCCTTCCCACTAGCATTCACTATGTTAGGCATTCCTTCAGACTTCTCGGTGAAGACCGAAACAAAGAAGTCATTAAGCATCTCTGCCATTTCCAAGTTTCCTGTTACTGTTTCTTCCTCCTCACTGAGCAGTGGGCCTACCCTGTCCTTGGTCTTCCTCTTGCTTCTAATGTATTTATAAAAAGTCTTCTTGTTTCCCTTTATTCCCATTAGCTAGTTTGAGCTCATTTTGTGCCTTTGCCTTTCTAATCTTGCCCCTGCATTCCTGTGTTGTTTGCCTATATTCATCCTTTGTAATTTGTCCTACTTTCCATTTTTATATGACTCCTTTTTATTTTTAGATCATGCAAGATCTCGTGGTTAAGCCAAGGCGGTCTTTGCCATATTTTCTATCTTTCCGACACAGCGGAATAGCTTGCTTTTGGGCCCTTAACAATGTCCCTTTGAAAAACTGCCAACTCTCCTCAGTTGTTTTTCCCCTCAGTCTTGATTCCCATGGGACCTTACCTATCAGCTCTCTGAGCTTACCAAAATCCGCCTTCCTGAAATCCATTGTCTCTATTTTGCTGTTCTCCCTTCTACCCTTCCTTAGAATTGTGAACTCTATGATTTCATGATCACTTTCACCCAAGCTGCCTTCCACTTTCAAATTCTCAACCAGTTCCTCCCTATTTGTGAGGATCAAATCTAGAACAGCTTCCCCCCTGGTAGCTTTTTCAACCTTCTGATATAAAAAGTTGTCTCCAACGCAGTCCAAGAACTTATTGGATAGTCCGTGCCCCACTGTGTTATTTTCCCAACATATGTCTGGATAGTTGAAGTCCCCCATCACCACCAAATCTTGGGCTTTGGATGATATTGTTAGTTGTTTAAAAAAAGCCTCATCCACTTCTTCCAACTGGGTAGGTGGCCTGTAGTAGACTCCTAGCATGACATCACCCTTGTTTTTAATCCCTTTTAGCCTAACCCAGAGACTCTCAACACTTCCGTTTCCTATGTTCATCTCCACCTCACTCCAAGTGTGTTCATTTTTAATATATAAGGCAACACCTCCTCCCTTTTTTCCCTGTCTGTCCTTCCTGAGCAAGCTGTACCCTTCTATACAAACATTCCAATCGTGTGTATTATCCCACCAAGTTTCTGTGATGCCAACAATGTCATAATTGTACTTATTTATTAGCACTTCCAGTTCTTCCTGCTTATTACCCATACTTCTCGCATTTGTATATAGGCATCTAAGATACTGATTTGACCTTGCCTCCCAGTTTTGCCTGATCCTCCTTTCTCTCTGCCATTATAGCTCTCCCTCCCATTTCCGACCCATCTCCCAGATCTCCATGTTCTCCACTTACCTGTGGGCTTTGCTCACCTGTCCCGAACCTAGTTTAAAGCCCTCCTCACTAGGTTAGCCAGTCTGTGTCCAAATAGGGTCTTCCCCCTCCTCGAAAGGTGAACGCCATCTCTGCCTAGCAGTCCTTCCTGGAATAGCATCCCATGGTCGAGGAGGCCAAAGCCCTCCTGGTGACACCATCCTCGCAGCCAGGCATTCACCACCAGGATGCACCTGTCTCTGTGGGACCTCTGTGCCCCATAACTCCCCAGCCTGGGCTGTCTCAGTGCTTTGCTAGTGACCAGCAGCAAACCCCTTCAGGCCCTGTGATCACACCGCACAATGGCATGTGGAGCCCACACCCAGCTAGACTGCACAAATGCTCATCGGTCCCAGAGCAGCACCAGCCAGATCCCACTAGCTCCAAGCCCTGTCTCTCAGGAATGACCATGTATCATTTGAAAGTGGGCATACGCCAGCCAGGACAGGGGGCACATCGCCCCCCTCCGCATTTGGCCTTTAGTCAGGGACACTTCAGACAGGTGCCCCACCCACATTCTTCATTCGTGATCCATTTCACCACTACCAGGTTCCAACTGTCTACGGCTTTGCAACTGCTTGGCCTGGCCTGCACCACCCTGGGAGGCTCCTACCTTGCCTCGTGCCACGCTGCACCACGCCTTGTCTGGCCAGCCCTCCCTCACTTGGCCTCTGCCCCCCCCTTTCTCTCACTTCCTTACAGGCAAATGCTGTGCCATTCACCCATCCCAATCCAGCTGAGTAAAAGCTGCTCCAGCAGCGCCCTGCCACACACCTGCCCCCTTCAGCAACTGCCAGGTGGGGCCTGCTCTGGCCCCTTCTCCCTCTGCCTAGGAGGTCACTCCGGGGGAAGCCCATTGCTGCCCATTGGTGGTCCCATGGCCCCCTTGTGGGTCTTTGCCCCCTACCCAGTGTGCCTTCTCAGGCTGGGGGGTTGGAGGAGTGCCCCACAGGCCCTCGCACCAGGCACAGCCTCGCAATTGTCCTGCCTGCTGGTGTTCCAGCAGGGGAGCCGGGTGGGCCAGGATGTGACTTGGGTTTTGCTACCTGGCCAGGAGGGTCTGGCTCGCCCTGCCTGGAGACCTCCCCTTCTAGTCCTTGGCCCCCCCTTCCCTGGGTGCTCTATACTGGGGCTCTCCTTTGGCCCCTCACCCACTATTTCTCCCCATCTTTATTCTGGCCTTGTTGTCTAGGGCAGTGTTTCTCAGCCTTTTTTTATAAAGTACCCCTTTTAAAAAAAATTATAAGTACCCCCTTTAAATAAATATATATATTATATACCCCCAGTGCCTACAGTTTTCAGACGCACAATTTTTTTTCTACCATTGCAACACATTTGTTAAAACAACATAATCATAGCTGGGCAAGTGATGAAATTTTTGGGTGTAAAAAGTACAAAAATAATAAAGCACTGTAAAACTTAAAACAAAAATTCAGTGTTCTCCAAATTTCAGTTGTGTTGATGTACTTTCCCTTCCCCCCCCCCCGACTTCTCTCAAGTACCCCTAAAGGTACTCGTACCACTGGTTGAGAAACACTGGTCTAGGGCAGCGATTCCCAACCTGTGGTCTGTGGACCCCTGGTAGTCCGCGACGGTACTGCAGGGGGTCTGTGGAAAGTGTAAAAGTAAGGGCCCGATCCAAGTAAGGGGGGGGGGGCGGTTCATGAAATGTTAATAGATTGAAAAGGGGTCTGTATGCTCGAAAAGGTTGGGAACCACTGGTCTAGAGTTTGGACCTGGGTCCTCCCCCTCACTGGGGCCAAGGGGCATAGGGGTTTCCCCTTCCTTCAGTGGGGTCTTCCCCCTCTTCCTGCCAACAGGTCCCCTTCCACAACCTCCTTCCCCTTTGGGAAGGGCCTAATCAGCCGCCAGTACTACAGGGCAGGGTAACCCTTCTGCCCCCCCGACCTGTAGCCAGGCAAACCTGCCTCCTGGGCCACAGGTTAGGGCCTCCAACCCCTGTGGATGCTCCCTAGCATCATTCTTGCCCTGGGGATAAGTCACTGTAGCTTCACCAGTCCTCTCTGAATAAGGGAGCAGGCCAAGGCTGTTTCCACCAAGCCCTTCTGGGATTTCTTTCCCATCTGCACGGGGATGGTGGCCAAACCTGGTCCCTTTCTCTGCCCTCCCCCATTTGTCCAGCTGCAAAACACAGCCAGACCATGCACCATTTCTGGGCAGTCCTGACACTTGTATCCTGGCCACCCACGTTGCAAGCACACCAACTGTCCCGGCTGACTTGTGGCTTCCTTACACTCTTCCTTGCTTTTCTCTGGTGTGGGGGGCATCGCTGCGTCCCTCGGTGAAGCAATACCTCCGCGTCTGTCCTGTGAGTCACTGAGTTGCAGCTCCTCTGCTGGGTGGACATATCTGTGCAGGCCTTGGTTACCTCCTTTGCCATTGTCTCTGGAGAGCTGGTATCTGGGCACTTTCCACAGCATATTTTAGTGACAACCCTGCAGCACAGTTCTTACAATTGTATATGCATTAATGATGCACATATTTAGATGGAATAGAGGCTTTCAGCAGGTCATACCCTTCCCTTGATGCATCACATGGCTTGCTTTATATGCAATATCACAATTACCTAGAGATGAGGAATATGGGAGTTACAGAGCACACACCCCACCCCCAGGTATAGACTGTCACAACCACAGCCCCATGGAGGCGAAGCCTGAGCAGGCTTTCCCATTTCCAAACCTGCCCTGACTGTCCGGCTGGAGGCCGGGGAAGAGCCATGAGTCGCACATCTCCAGCTCTCCAAGGGAAGGGAGATCCTGAGAGGCAGCCGCACAGTTGAGGGTCAGAGAAGCTCTGATGGGAACGATCTGGGGAATGAAGGGAAAAGACTGGACTCCCAAAACATGCTGCCCCTGCTCACCCAGGTCAGGGCTGCAGTCAGCAAGTGCCATAGATCATGGAAAATACCAGTCATGGCTTCCCATCCATACAGGAATGTCAGGGATTTCCTTCCTGTCTTTGTTCCCTGGGAGTGTTTGGGTGGGATGTGGAGGCAGAATCCAATCTCTCGGTCTCCCCAGCAGTGACTGTTTTCATGCTTTGCTAGTCCCCTGTCGTCTCCCTCCCCCCATGCACTCACAGTGACTCCTGACTGGATTCTCTCTCTCCCAGCAGGTTACAGGACAGTGAGTGAGAACAAGCAGGAGAATCCTCAGCAGGACAGTCCTGGAAAAGTGGAGCCTCAGGAGACATTTTTGAGAAAAGCTGAAGGGACTTTTTCCCAGTGCATGGCACAGGGGAAATCCTCGAGAAATCAACACAGGTCAGAGAGGCAGCTGGAAAACCATCCAAGGAAGAATATGGATGAATTCATTCAGTATGGCGAAGGATGCACAAATCCCAAGGAAACCACAGCCCAGCAGACAAGTCCCAAGGAAGAAAAACCCTACAAATGCCTTGACTGTGGAAAAGGATTCAGTTTAAGTACAAACCTTATTACACATTGGAGAACCCACACAGGAGAGAAATCCTACAAATGCTTAGACTGTGGGAAAAGCTTCAGTGAAAAGTCATACTTTATTACTCACCAGAGAGTTCACACAGGAGAGAGACCTTATAAATGCTTTGCATGTGAGAAAAGCTTCAGTCAGAAGTCATACCTTATTACACACGAGCGACTGCACACAGGAGAGAGACCATATAAATGCCATGAGTGTGGAAGAAGTTTTAGTGAAAGTACATCTCTTATTAAACATGGGCGAACCCACACAGGAGAGAGACCCTATAAATGCCTTGAGTGTGGGAAAAGTTTTATTGAAAATTCATCCCTTACTAAACATGGGCGAGTCCACACAGGAGAAAAACCCTATAAATGCCTTGAGTGTGGGAAAAGATTCAGTCTGAAATCAGCCCTGAATACACACCGGAGAACCCATACAGGAGAGAAGCCCTATAAATGCCTGGACTGTGGGAAAAGTTTTGCTCACAATTCAGGTTTTAGTGCTCATCAGAGAGTCCACACAGAAGAGAAGCCCCATAGATGCTTGGACTGTGGGAAAAACTTCAGCCACATATCAAACCTTACTAGACATCAGAGAATCCATACAGAAGAGAAGCCTTATGGATGCTTGGACTGTGGGAAAAACTTCAGCCACAAATCAAATCTTACTAGACATCAGAGAATCCACACAAGAGAAAGTCTATGTTAACGCCTGGACACTGGGAAATATTTCTGGGTTGATTTGGGACACCTTGGGATGCCTCCTGCTGTGCTGAGATACCACTGAGTCAGCCTGTTCTGCCTGTCTGGGCGCCCTTTTACCTGGCCTTGCTGGGCCAGACTCAAGCCTTTTTCAACCAAGTCCACAGGCAGGAACGATCCAGACACACATCAGCTCTGGGAAGACTCAGCTGAAAAGGACCCTCCCCAGGACTCAGGTGTTCACCCCCCTTGGGATACCATTCCAAAGTGACAGGACATTTGCCTCTCCCTCAATGTGGAGGAAGGTTTTCACAGCTTCCTCCTCTCCCCCGTGACAAATTACAGAAGCTGGGTGAAATTCTGCACCCAACGTAAGCTTATGAACTGTGAAAAGTGTATTTTAAGTAGTCAAAAAGGTACCACACAGAACAAAGCCGGTTACTAAGAAGATAATACAAAATATGCAAATGAAGCTAGATTTGCTAAAGACACTAGCTACAAATAGTAATTTCTCACCTGAAATGTTGTTTGAGGTAGAGTCATTTGCAGGCCAGAGGGGTCTCTTCTATCCTGGATCCAGCATTGCTCCCCTCCCCCCAACCCCGTCAGTTACAGTCCTTTGGTTTCCAGGTATCTTTTTTGGGGGGAAGGCCAAGTGAAGCAAGCTGAAGATGATAGTTGTTTCCTCCCCAACCTTGTATAGGATTTCCATAAAGCAGGTGGCCCCAGGAGTGGGGAAGGGGGAATAGATCCAGGGGAAGGTGATGTGGGGGAAAGGAGGGAGGAAAGTGCTTGGCGCAGGCTGGATGGGGGAGCTCAGTGTCCCCACGCCTCACAGGATCACAAGTTAGTGACTCCAGGGGGAACAGATGACAGACTTCAACCCTTCCCTCCCCTCCCACCCGATGGTGCTAGGACCTGCAATAGCAGCCAGGGAGGGCTTGGAGGGCTTGTGGATGGGGTGAGAGAGGCAGGTGGGCAGGAGTCAAGTGGGCTGGGAGAGTCCAGTGCAGGCGGTCAGTCTGGGCTGTCTTGCCTTGGCTGACCTCACAGCAAGCTTCAAGGCCCAGGCTGAAGCTGTATATGATTCATGCCCATTTCATTTGAAATTATTCCTTCCATAATGCATTGTCTGAGGGTGACGCTATCAGTGTAACAAGTTTCTCAGTGATTCATGACTTTTGGTGGACATATATTTGTGATTGGGAAGACTTGAATCATGAGGCTAAGAGAGTTTATGTACACAAAGTGTTGTCATGGACAGCACACGAACCAATGGGGAGCACCAGGGGACAAAAGTCTTTGTGGATTGCTCTGCCTACCATGAAGAGGAGACAGGCGAGTGAATTCCTCCCAACAGCGAATTTGTGATTTGAAGCAGAAATGAGGGGAAGAAATAAAAAGGCCTAAGAGGAAGGGACGGTATCTTTTATGCTGCTTGGCCTCTGAGGGACAAGGATTATTAAGCAGAAAGCAAAATCTCCCCAGTGTTTGGGCTGGGATAGCCCTAAAGGACATAACAAGCTTGTTATTATAGAAGCATCTTTTACTTGTTGAAACTTAAGAGTGGAATTGATTTGTGTGTCTCTCTGTTTACCTGCTTTAAGCTTGCAAATAACGCTCTTCTCTCCTCTCCCTTGCTAATAAATCTGTAGAGAGTTAATTATGGGATTGGCGGCAAGTGTTGTCTTCGATGTAAGATCTAAGATACAATTGATCTGGGGTAAGAGACTGGCCCTTTGGGACTGGGCATAACCTGAATATGAAATAAGGGACCATCTATCTTAGAAGCAGGCTGACCTGGGTGACAAGACAGACTGGGATAGCCAAAGGGTGTTCATGATTCGGAGGAAATGCTGTTGTGGTGTCTGAGGAAGTGAAGTGATCACTGGTTGGGGAGATTGAAGAACTACTCCCAGCCAGCGTGGGGTGCACCCTGCTTCCCTGCCTGTCTGCAGGCTGGGATGCAAGCTCTGGTGCCACTGCAGGCCAGCTGGGCAGCAATACGCACAAACAGGCTGATGCAAGGGCACTTATCTCAGCTGAATGCTGTCATATAGCCCAGGTCCCAGCCCCAGGAAGCCAGGAGCTGTCTGAATTGCAGCTGGAAGAGGCACCAGGCAGGCAGACGCCTGATGGGAAAGGGGACCACAGCTGCTCCGTGCTGCGTGGTACATTGCAATACAATGCTGGGTGCTCCCCTATTGGTCTAGCCTCTTTCCACCTTTTGCTCGCTCCATCCAGGCCATGTTGGTGGCAACTCTCTGGCCCCCTTCCCCAGGTGTCTAATCCCACCCCTTCTGCTCACAGCTGCATCCTGCCAGGGAGGAGTGCAAAAACCATAATTTCTGCTTCCCGCCTTCCTACGGCTGCTCTGTCAGGGACCATTCTAATCCCCTGGCCATGCTTGTTCCTGGCCAAAAAAAAAAGGGGGGGGAGCCTTGTGGAAGAGGTAGAGCAAGAGCAGGCAGAGGCAGGAACCTGCTTCCCCCTGCTTCTCTGGAGCTTTGCTCCCAGCACTTGCATTGTGCTTCCAGAGGAGTGACCTGCACCATACCCCCAGCATTCCCCATTTCAGCACAGGCTCAGCCTCCCCATGCTTAGCTCCTGTCAGGCTCCAGAGAGAAGCAGCGCCCTGTGTTAGGACTGAGCTATGGGGAGCTAGGCAAGGGCTGCAGGAGCTGAGAGTTTGCCTGAGAGCATCCCAGGCATCTCTCTGAAAGGAGCGGAAAGGGATTTATGGGGGGGGGCATCTCAGGCGCTGTGTTGCCCTGGACAGGGGGTATGGCTAAAACATAGGCCTAGCTGTGAACAGGATTTGAACCTGTGCAGGGACACCCTATTGGATTTTAGCTCCAACACCCTAACCGCTTGGCTATCATAGCTGTGAGCGTAACAATGCCCCAGCGTCAGAGAAACAGGAGAAGAATCCCAGTGTTCAGGCCTGAAGTCATCTGACAAAGCACGGGGCAGTCTGGGTGCTGAGCCATGTGGTTTAGGGTTGCCAGGTGTCCAGTTCTGAACCGGACAGTCCAGTATTTGAGCTTTCTGTTTGGGAAACAAATTGAGAAAATTGAAACGTCGGGTATTTTCCAAATAAGATGTAAAGTAGATTGTGATGTAATGTCAAGTGTGTCTGGTATTTTTGTTGAAACCATCTGGCAACCCTAATGTGGTTAAGCATTAAACCAGTAAGTACCCTCCTGTGGGGCCTGTAATTGTTACTGTACCCACTGTAAAAACAGACATGGAGACAGGGAGAGGTTAAATGAATGGGCCACGTTCACTCATCTCTGACCCCAGCTCCCTGCTCAACCCACCAACGTACTGACTTCCTCATTATGTGACTGTTTTTATTGGCCTCTTTTCTCTATAACCAGGGTTAAGGCATGACAGAGGCTGTCAGACAGGAGAATGTGACCCAGATCCTTTCACTGGTCTCTGCAATTCTCATCACTTTGGAGAAACTTGTTTTGAGAAAAAAGTCACATTCAATTGACTATAGATTGTTGTTGTTGCCTTGGAAACTTCCCCCCAGCCCTTTCCCCTGAGTGAGGATTTATGGGTTTGCCCTGATTGTTTTCAGTTTTATGTTTGCATCTATTCAGTGGGAGCCCCTCATTCTGCAAAAGTCCTGAGCTTTCATGGGCAAAACCCACTTCTTCAGACTACCCAGAGAAGCAGTGCTTTCTCCATCCCCTGATGTGCCCTAACAATCTCTTCTGGCCTTACAGTCTGCACATCTCTATGAACTTGCCTGTGGCACTGAGCAGCCTCTGATGTTCCCCTCTGCAGCCTGCTTGAGCCCAGAACTAACCTTGAGTGAGTGGGGGTGACCCCACTCAGACATGGGAAGAGGAAGAGGTCCCTGCCAGGCAAGGGTGGTTGTGGCAGTGACATCACAAGGGCCTTTTGCAGTGCCTCAGCTTATTATAATATGGAGATATACCTATCTCATAGAGCTGGAAGGGATCTTGAGAGGTTATCAAGTCCAGTCCCCTGCTCTCAGAGCAGGACCAAGTACCATTGGTGACAGATTTGCCCCAGACTGCTAAATGGCCCCCTCAAGGATTGAACTCACAACCCTTGGTTTAACAGGCCAGTGCTCAAACCACTGAGCTAGCCCTCCCTTGGTGAAAGGAGGTTGGGAGGTGGTTACCTCACAGAGAAGCCTTGACAGTGGCTAGGTGGGGACAGACTGCAGGGCAGGGGCAATCCCAGAGACCCGCCCCCCAGGGCTTTGCTGCAGGGAGTCTCCTGCTTGAGGTCCGCTCTTGAGCCCTGAGAGGATTCAAGGTAACAAACGTGAGCATGAGGAGGAGCCTTTTTGGAGTGTTCTCCCCCCGGCTAATTGAGCTAGAAGACAGACGTCCCTGTGGAGAAGATCAGAGCCTCCGAGAGGTTTGGTACCGATGCAGCCTGATCCACCTGGTGCTGGCCAAATTGAAGGCAGGGAAGACACCACCGCAGTGGTCTCCAATGTTTATAAGCACAAGGTAACTTTTTGAATTTAAATGCAATCCAGGATCTACCACAAACCCAAATACGCCTGTTCTGCCTTCTTCCCCACCTCTCCTCTGAGATCCTGCCCCTGCTCCACCCCTTCTCTGAAGCCCCTCCCTGCTCACTCCACCTCTCCCTGCCCTGCACAGCAAGCAGGAGGCTCCCAGGGAGCAGCTCTAAGGCAGAGGGCAGGAGCAGCACAGCAGTGTGGGGAGGGACAGCTGAAGCGCTGGCACTTGATAGCCTCCCAGCTAAACCAGTCAGGATCCCCTGTCAGAGGCTCCAGGGATCCCTGATCTACTGGTTAGTGACCTCTGCACTAGGCTAAAGTGGGAGAATTCTTTTCCCGCTGAGGCCTTTGTCCCTGATTATCACTAGGATCATTGGGGTTCATATTTGATTTCTCTTTTCCCTGTTTCCTTCCCCGCACTGGCAAGGAGAGGGCTGCTCTCTAGCTCTTCTGGGGGGAAGCATCTAACCCTGACTCTATCTGGGAATTCAGCCAGCAGGTCCCCAGCCTGGCATCCCAGGAAGCTGACCAAGACCTTGTGCACAGCTGACAAGGGAAGGAAGGGAGAACCATGGCTCAGGGGTTGTACCTGTCACAGCACAGTGAGATATGTGAAGCCCTCGTGAGGCACCCCACACACACCCTTGCCGGTCTGTCACATCCCAAGAAGTCTTAGGGGAGTCCTGACCTAATGCCCCCATCTCCCAGGGGCACCCTCCCTATGCCCTGGCTCCCAAGAGACACCTTCCAGAGCCCTCAGCTCCTAAAGGCCCCCTCCTTGTGGGGAGCTAGGGACCAACTCAGGCCTGGCTCAACACATGGGTTTGGTGTTGCAGAACCCAACACTGAGGTGTCCAGAAAATCACTGGAACAACAGTAGGAGCCACAAGGCCTGTGTTGATCCCCAGCTACCTGTAGGAAGCACTGGAGACAGGCAGGCACTTTAGAATGGGGTTTACAAACCCCAGCATCGCAGGCCCTGGCAGGGACCTGCCAAAAGTAGCAGAAGGACACCCCCTCCTAGATATCAGCCTTCTCCAATTGAGGTGCCTCTCTTAGGTAGTGGATCCACAGATGCAGTCAGGTGTCTCAGGGCTTGTGAGAGGGAGCAAGACTGGACCCCAGCTCCACACAAAGCTCTGGGGGGAGGGGAACACGGGCTGATGCCTTTCCCCTTTGCCCAGGGGCTGGTGCTGTCACCCTGGTGGCGGAGACCCAGCTTCGATTTCCCTCTCTGCCTGTGTAATATCGTGGGGGTTTCTGGGGCACCACGGAGAATCCTAGAACACTAGAACTGAAAGGGACCTTGAGAGGTCATCGAGTCCAGTCCCTGCCCTCATGGCAGGACCAGTACCGTCTAGACCATCCCTGATAGATATCTAGGAGAGGGTCAAGCCAGGGGGAATTGCTTAGAGACAAGGCTATGGACAGACCAAGCCTGCGGCTCCTCCACTATAAAGCACCAAGCAGTCACCCAGAGCCCTTCTGTGCCCCCACTGGCCAGCGAGAAATCCAGGCCTAGGAGTAACCGGCAGAATCCAGCGCAAAGCTCTGACAGCCCCATGCCCCCAAACACAGCTGGCAGCTGTGGGTGGCAGACAAGAGACCAGCTCTGACCAGCCACCCGGCTGCCCTGTGTCCCTGGTACTATTGGGGGCTCTCGGGGACCAGGCCCCCAGTTTCCATGGATATGGTCCTCGCTCCCCTAGGGTCTGCCCGTCTCCGTCCCCTCCTCCCACTGAGCCCGCGGCCGCTGGGCAGAGAGTCCGGACCTCCCTAGCTCGGGGCACGTGGGGCCGGCCGGGCTGGACAGAGGCTTGGTCGCTAGGACCCAGCAGCAGCGGCTGGGAGCGGGGCTGGCTCAGCCCGGCCGCGGGAAGCGACTCGCTGGCTGCAGCGACTGGGAGAGAGGCGCCCCCGGCCCTGGACAGAGCCCGAGCTCGGCGGGTGGCTGCTGGGACCGAGCCCGGGCTGCAGCCGGGAGGAGGGGGGGAATCTCCAGCAGGGCCGGTCCCGCTGCTCCCTCCCCGGAGCCTCTCCAGGGCAGCGCCCCCAGCCCGGCCAGGACCCCGCACCCCGGCAGGGCAGCGCTGGGGCAGGTAAGAGAGACCCCCCCTCCAGGGCAGCGCCCCCAGCCCTGCCAGGACCCCGCACCCAGGCAGGGCAGCGCTGGGGCAGGTAAGAGAGACCCCCCCTCCAGGGCAGCGCCCCCAGCCCTGCCAGGACCCCGCACCCAGGCAGGGCAGCGCTGGGGCAGGTAAGAGAGACCCCCCCTCCAGGGCAGCGCCCCCAGCCCGGCCAGGACCCCGCACCCAGGCAGGGCAGCGCTGGGGCAGGTAAGAGAGACCCCCCCTCCCAGGGCAGCGCCCCCAGCCCGGCCAGGACCCCGCACCCCGGCAGGGCAGCGCTGGGGCAGGTAAGAGAGACCCCCCCTCCCAGGGCAGCGCCCCCAGCCCGGCCAGGACCCCGCACCCCTGCAGGGCAGCGCTGGGGCAGGTAAGAGAGACCCCCTCCTCCCAGGGCAGCGCCCCCAGCCCGGCCAGGACCCCGTACCCCGGCAGGGCAGCGCTGGGGCAGGTAAGAGAGACCCCCCAGGGAGAGGGGCGGCGGGGAATCCGAGAGGGGCTGGGGGGCGAGAGCCAGAGGGCACTAGGAGACACTGGGATGTGTAACTCGGCGCGGGAGAGGGCAGCCCGGCCGGTCGGGGGCACAGCTTGGGAGGGGGCAGAGACCTGGGGCCGGGGCGGGGTTGAAGAGGGCGAGGGTGTAGGTGAGAGGTCGTGGGGGAAACAGAGGTGTGAGAGGAGGCCTGTTTAAGGGAAGAAGAATTGAGCAGCCTGTTCCCTGGGCTTGAAGGGTTCTTGTTAATTCATGGGACCAGGAGCCCCCGTGAGCTGCATCCTTCTCCTGGGCCAGGCCGCTCACGGGCCTGGGGGCTGCTTTGTGCCTGGCTTTGGAGGGAACGCGGGATCAGAGATGGTTTAGTTTTGTTTTGTCAAATCTTGAGCTGAAAAATCGCTGCATCTTTATTGTAAGGGGCAGCCATTTTCCCCGAGTGTGGCTCTGATGCAGGCTCGTTGCTGAAGAGGAAAAATGATGGTTTGAGCCCGGTTCCAGGTCGGTGTAACAGATCGGCTCCAGCTGGTCTCTGGTTCTGTTCTGGTGTGAGTCCAGCTGGGCTGAGGGGAACGGAATAGAGGGAAGGGGGGGGGTGTGTGTGTGTGTGGGTGGCTGGGTGGGTGTTACCATTTTCCTTTGCAGAGGCTGCATTGTCCTTTGCTCCCCACTTCCTTCCCCTCATCACAGCATGATTCTCTTTGCATCTTAGAATTCTGTTTTAAATGAGAATTTCAGGTACTTTGCCAGGGGCTGCAGTGCAGCTGACTGGTCTGTACATTGTTTAATAATCTGTAGCATCATTAGAGCTGGGACCTTTGCTCCCCACCAGTTCTCCAGTAGGGTGGTTGCTTTTAATGCCAGTGTCTATTTCTGTGCACTGGTGTCTCTCTGCTCATGATAGTAGAGCCCTGCAGATCTTTGAGCTTCTCCATCAGTTGGTGCTGCCTCCTCCTTTGTGCTCTGGGAGCCCAGACTGAGTGGCTGCTGCTCCCCCAGTGGGGGTCTGTGCCAGGGTGAGACCTTCAGTAAAGTCCCTCTGTGCCAAGCCTAGGCGGGGCCATTCCCTGATGCCTTGTACTGACGCAGCCCCCAGTATTCAGCTGACTATTGGAAAGGACTGGGGCCAGGCAGAAAAGCGGCTCTGTGTAAAGGACAGCTGGTGCAGGAACCCACAAGGGGAGAGGCAATTCTCGATTTAGTCCTGAGTGGAGCGCAGGATCAGGTCCAGGAAATAACCGTTACAGGACCGCTTGGGAATAGTGACCATAATATAATAACATTCAACATTCCTGTGGTGGGAAGAACACCTCAGCAGTCCAGCACCCTGGCATTTAATTTCAAAAAGGGGAATTACACAAAAATGAGGAGGTTAGTTAAACAGAAATTAAAAGGCACAGTGACTAGAGCCAAATCCCTGCAAGCTGCATGGAAACTTTTAAAGACACCATAATAGAGGCCCAACTTAAATGTATACCCCAAATTAAAAAACATAGCAAGAGACCTAAAAAAGAGTCACTGTGGCTTAACCACCATGTAAAAGAAGCAGTGAGGGACAAAAAGGTATCTTTTAAGAAGTGGAAGTCCAATCCTAGTGAGATAAATAGAAAGGAACATAAACACTGACAAATCAAGTAAAAATGTAATAAGAAAAAAAAAAGATTTTGAGGAACAGCTAGCCAAAAACTCAAAAAGAAATAACAAAATGTTTTTTAAGTACATTAGAAGCAGGAAGCCTGCTAAAAAACCTGTGGGTCCCCTAGATGATCGAACTATAAAAGGAGCAATCAAGGATGATAAAGCCATTGCAGAGAAACTAAATGATTTCTTTGCTTCAGTCTTCATGGCTGAGGACGTTGGGGAGATTCCCAAATCTGCACGGTCCTTTGTGGGTGATGAATCTGAGGAACTGTCCTGGATTGAAGTGTCATTAGAGGAGGTTTTGGAACAAATAGAAAAACTTAATGTTAACAAATCTCCGGGACCGGATGGCATTCATCCAAGGGTTCTAAAAGAACTCAAATGGGAAATTGCTGAACTATTATCTGTGGTTTGTAACCTATCCCTTAAATCGGCTTCCGTACCTAATGACTGGAAGGTAGCCAACGTGACACCAATATTTAAAAAGGGCTCTAGAGGCGATCCGGGCAATTACAGACCGGTAAGTCTAACTTCAGTACCGGGCAAATTAGTCGAAACAATACTAAAGAATAAAATTGTGAAGCATGTAGAAGAACATAATTTGTTGGACAAAAGTCAACATGGTTTCTGTAAAGGGAAATCCTGTCTTACTAATCTATTAGAGTTCTTTGAAGGGGTTAACAAACACGCGGACAAGGGGGATCCAGTAGATATAGTATACTTAGATTTTCAGAAAGCCTTTGACAAGGTCCTCACCAAAGGCTCTTGTGTAAATTACATGGCCATGGGATAAGAGGGAAGGTCCTTTCTTGGATTGAGAACTGGTTAAAAGACAGGAAACAAAGGGTAGGAATAAATGGTAAATTTTCAGAATGGAGAGGGTAACTAGTGGTGTCCCCCAAGGGTCAGTCCTAGGACCAGTCCTGTTCAACTTATTCATAAATGATCTGCAGAAAGGGGTAGGCAGTGAGGTGGTAAAGTTTGCAGATGATACCAAACTGTTTAGGATAGTCAAGACAGAAGCAGACTGTGAGGGACTCCAAGAAGATCTCACCAAACTGAGTGATTGGGCAACAAAATGGCAAATGAAATTTAATGTGGATAAGTGTAAAGTAATGCACATCGGGAAAAATAACCCCAACTATACGTACAGTATGATGGGGGCTAATTTGGCTACGACAAATCAGGAAAGAGATCTTGGAGTTATTGTGGACAGTTCTCTGAAAACTTCCACACAGTGTGCAGCGCGGTCAAAAAGGAAATAGGATGCTAGGAATTATTAAGAAAGGGATAGAAAATAAGACCCAGAATATCTTACTGCCCTGTATAAAACTATGGTACGCCCACATCTTGAATACTGTGTACAGATGTGGTCTCTCACCTCAAAAAGATATTTTGGCCTTGGAAAGGGTTCAGAAAAGGGCAACTAAAATGATTAGGGGTTTGGAATGGGTCCCATATGAGGAGAGGTTAAGCGACTGGGACTTTTCAGTTTAGAAAAGAGGAGACTGAAGGGGATATGATAGAGGTGTATAAAATCATGAGTGGTGTGGAGAGGCGGATAAAGAAAAGTTATTTATTAGTTCCTAAATAGAAGAACTAGAGGACACCAAATGAAATTAATGGGTAGCAGGTTTAAAACTAATAAAAGAAAGTTCTTCTTCACACAACGTGTAGTCAACCTGTGGAACTCCTTGCCAGAGGAGGCTGTGAAGGCTAGGACTATAATAGAGTTTAAAGAGAAGCTAGATAATTTCATGGAGGTTAGGGCCATAAAAGGCTATTAGCCAGGGGATAAAATGGTGTCCTTGGCCTCTGTTTGTCAGAGGCTGGAGAGGGATGGCAGGAGACAAATCACTCGATCATTGTCTTCGGTCCACCCTCTCTGGGGCACCTGGTGCTGGCCACTGTCGGCAGACAGGATACTGGGCTAGATGGACCTTTGGTCTGACCCAGTACGGCCGTTCTTATGTTCTTATGTAAGGACATTTTCAGGGGTCTGCAGGTGAGTTTGTAGCAGAAGGAAGGGGGTTCCCCATGTGTCGGTGGGTCCCAGAACTGCTGCCCTCAGTGACACAAGCTCAGTGGAGAGCAATTGCCCATGGGAGCAGGACAGTCACCAGTTCCCACAGGGAGAGTGGAGAGGGAAGGAGACAGAAAAGGGAATGGTGAGACCAAAAGGGGCAGCAGGATCAATAAGTGGGGAGGGAGGATCCCAGTTCCTAGCCCTGCCCAAGTCCATTCATTGCATCACCCTGGGCAGTCTGACTCTGCTGGGAACAAGGCGAGGAGCTGGCCCAGGAAAAGCTGGGTCCTGTCCCTCCTCGTCCCATCGCTGCTGGGGGGACGTTCAGCCCTTGGGGACAATGTCAGGGGGATCCCCGAAAGTAGCTCCTTTGATTCCACTCTTTTCTAGTCTGTCTCAGAGTATTTGTAGCGGTATATTGTATTTAAAGTGAATTTAGTAATATGGGTTTACACCACCATGGGTTCGAACTCCTCAGGCTTAATGGAGTGAACCTCCACTCTTCTGCTTGCTCCAGATTCACAGTCTGTAGGAACACATAAAGACTAAGGACAGGGACCACACAGAGATTCACAAGTACAACTTCTCATCTGTTTTATAAGTTGTATTACAGATACCATTACGGATAGAAAGCCTCTGGCACATAGAAATGCTGTATAGACCTACTATGCATGAGGTATAAAGATAGTTACAAGTCCATCGCCTTAGATAGGGTTATAGTCTGTTTGGTCTCTCCTGGGCTGAACAGCAGTGGAGGGATGGTTCCTGCTGGAGTTTTGCTGTAGGAAACGCAATTTTCCTAATGTGGGCACCCTCTTTTTGTAGTGTGATTCTGACTTTACCTGCATTCAGTGCATGGTCATGGGTGTGTCACCCTTCCTGGTTCTTATTACGCTGGTGTCCCCACAAACACAAGAGACCTCAGTTTGTATTGGTCAGAGAGGGTCTCTGTTCCCATTAGCACTGATGCACAATTTGTATTCTGTGGATAAGAGGCATGCCGGAAACAGATGTCCCATTACAGCACTTGGATGATGATCTTCTGCCTAATTTTTTACGCTATTACTGGCTGATAAATCTTTCATTGTAATCTTGTGGCAGCAGGTCCTTCTTTGATGACTTACTCATGTGAGCATTTCCTAGCTCCATGGCCTAATATGGCTAAACTAAACTCAACTCTTAGGGTATGTCTACACTAGCTCGTTAATCCTAGCTAGGTAGGCAAATCAGGCAACCGGAGTTGCAAATGAAGCCTGGGATTTAAATATCCCGGGCTTTATTTGCATGTTCCCGTCGGCCGCCATTTTAAATCCTCTTAGTTGAGCAGAACTGCCCGCGACTACATGCAGCAGTTTAAAGTTAATCCGAACTAAGTCCTTAGTTTGGATTAACTGTTACTCCTCGTGGAATGAGGCGTAACAGTTAATCTGAACTAAGGATTTAGTTCGGATTAACTTTAAACTGCCGCGTGTAGCTGCGGACAGTTGGTTCGAACTAAGAGGGATTTACAAATGGCGGCCAGATGAGAACGTGCAAATAAAGCCCGGGATATTTAAATCCTGGGCTTCATTTGCAACTCCGTTGCCTGATTTGCCTACCTAGCAACCTGTAGGCCTTGATTTCAGTTTTGCTTACTTTGATACCTAATGCATAATTATCCCTTCTAACTTCCAGGCAATCTTGTACTTTTATAATCCTAGTTTCACTCTATTCAGCATACAGTGTTTATATATGACATCACCTGTTAATTAATCATATGATCACACAATAAATGACCAAAAAACTAAAACAATTGGCTGCAGGACTCTGTCCCTGGAAAGGTTGAAAAATACCCCCTTAGGGGTAGCCCAGAGAGGAGGGAGCCGGGTCTACGTTGTGATAAAGTGACTGAGGGTTTTTCCAGCATGGCAAAGTCCAGTGGCTGGCTGGCTGCTTGGGGATTCAAGGTGTGAAATGGACTCAAGCCCCTTCTACAACCTCTCTTATCACCCCTTTCACCCCAACAGGCTGAGGAATTACGTCCACATTTCACCTCAGGTCGTCCCATCTTCCAGGGCACAAGCAAGGGAAATGGCTATGATGGAGCCAAGTCAGGTAGGGGGTCTTCAGGGAGCTGCGGGCCAGTGTTCCCTCTATTTTTTTATGTCCATGTGTGGAATGAATTTTGTAATGTGCACCAATATGGAGATGTCGCGTGACACATCACCTCCAAATCAGTGCACATAACCGCATCCATTCTGCACGAGGATGATCCATGGTGGGAGTGGGGCCAAGGGGTTCAGTGTGTGGGAGGGGACTCAGGGTTGGGGGGATGAGGACACTGGCTGGGGGGTGCAGGCTCTGGGGTGGGGCTGAGGCATTTGGAGTGCATGAGGGGGCTCCAGGCTGGGGCCAAGGGGTTTGGAGTGGGTTCAGGGCAGGAGGCTGGGTGAGAGCGCAAGGACTGGGTGTTAGTTAAGGTGCAGGAGGGGCTTCAGGGTTGGGGTATGGGGTCAAGGAGGGAGCTAGGGTGGTGGAGCAGGTTAAGAGCTGGACCTCTGGGTTGGAGTGTGGGGTGTGGGAAAGAGTTAGGAACTTAGGGTGTGGGAGGGAGCTCAGGGCTAAGGCAGAGGGTTGGGGTGCAGGGCATTTACCTGGGGCAGCTCCCATTTGGTGTTGGTGGGGGGGACAGGTGGTTCCCTGCAGGCACCGCCCCCTGCAGGTCTTTGGCCATGAATCCTGGCCAGTGTGAGCTGTGGGGGCAGAGCCTCCACTTGAGAGCAGCACAGGGATGCGGCTCCAGTCAGAGCAGGGAAGGAACAGCAGTGTGTGGCACCACCTTCCCCCCGCTCAGCAGGAAGGGCTGACCCAGAACACAGGGGCTTTGTGGGCTGCAGCCCAAGGCCCCGAACTAAGGGCATTGGTCTGGGGCCCTGAGCTGCAGCCCCTAAGGTAGGGATGAGGAACCGTTTCTGGGTCCAGGGCCACTGACAAAGAGAAAATAAGTCAAGGGCCACACACAAGTGAAAAGCAAAAACAACCCCTCCCCCCACTGACCTGGTCCCCAAGTGAGGAGAAAAAAATTCCTCACAGATGTGGCCCCCAGCTGAGAAGTTGCTCCCCAGACCCTGGGGAGTAGATCTTGTGGGGGCTCCCTAGAGATCTTCTTCCTGCATTAGCCTATGGCTGGCAGGTGTGTGGGAAAAGAGAAGAGCCTACCCTGCTCCCAACCATCTCCCACCTCCTGCAGTGTCCTGGCTGCTCTGAGCAGGGTGGGGTGGGATTCTGCTTCTCTGGCTTTCCTCCCCCATGACTAGTGGGGTTGCAGCTGGGGCAGCAGGCACTGAGTGGGGGGCCCCTGTTGTTTCAGATGCCGGTGACCTTCGAGGAGGTGGCTGTGTATTTCACTGCGGGGCAAGGGGCTCTGCTGGACCCTGCTCAGAGAGCCCTCTACAGGGACGTCATGCAGGAGAACTATGAGATGGTCACCTCGCTGGGTAAGGATTCCTGTCCCCTTGGTTATTAGAAGTCATAGATTTGAATCTGGCCAGGTTCTTCCCTGGCCAGTTGGATTAAGGCAACAAGTCCCAGAGTCCCTAACGCTAGTGTGAGAGAGACTTGCTTCTCCATACTCCCTCCGAGGGAGCACCTAATGGACATGCTCAGTCATCCCCATCTCTCCAGCTTTCAAGGAGTCAGAGGCAGGGTATTGCCCTATATAGTATTTCTCCTTCATAGACCATTCACCTGCTGTCTTGGGACTAGCTCCAGATGTGGAGAGGGCTCTAGGTTCTGCAGGTTTGGAAAGAGGCAGGAGTTTAACACCCAAGCTGTGTGTGTGGCAGCAAGTTCCCCAGAGCACTTCTACCCTGAGAACACCTAGTAAGGGTGTAACAACCTCCGCCCCAGATATTTGCTGCTCCCAAGGGTTCTGAGTGACTACAGTCCCCTGGAGAGCCATGTTAAACTCTGGGAATATTCCTTGTGACAAATACTCTACCAATGCTCCATGCACCCTGACCTTGCCTCATTTTACCCCCTGCACAGGTTTCCCCATTCCCAAACCTTCCCTCATCACTCAGCTGGAACGAGGGGAAGAGCCGTGGGTCCTGGATCTCCAGGTCATCGAGGAAATGGACAGCCCAAGAGGCACCTGCACAGGTGAGGAGTTAAGGAAACTGAGAGAGAAACATCTGTCGAGTGAAGGAAAAAGCTGGGACTCCCAAAATGTGCTGTGAGCCAGAGCCCTCATGCTGCTCCATCTCACCCAGAACAGGGCTGCAGTCAGCAGGCATCATAGCATCAAGGCAAAGATCAGTCACAGTTTCCCTCCCTGATTTCACTTCCCTGGGAGTGTGTGGGTGGGATGTGGAGGCAGAATCCAATGTTTCGATCGTCCCAACAGTGACTGTGTTGTGTTTTCTCTCTTTGTGATTCCCCATTTTGTCCTTTGCTGCCAGCACACACAATGACTTCTGCCTGGATTCTGTCTCCCAGCAGGTGACAGGACAGCGAGTGAGAACAAGAAGGAGAATCAGTGGCAGGAAGGTCTTAGGAAATTGGAACTACAGGGGATATTTTTGAGAAGAGCTGAAGTGGATTCTTCCCCAGGCTTGGAACAGGGAAATGCGTGGGTAGATCGGCACAGATCAGAGATGCAGCTGGGAAATTATCCCAGAAAGGAACTGGATGAATCCGTTCACCATGGCAGAGCATGCAAGGAACCCAAGGAAGCCACAATCCAGCAGACAAGTCCCAATCAAGAGAAACCCTACAAATGCCTTGACTGTGGAAAAAGCTTCAGTAGGAAGCCATGTCTTCTTATACACCAGAGGCTGCACATGGGAAAGCGACGCCATAAATGCCTTGAGTGTGCAAAAGTCTTCAATGCACAATCAGCTCTTATTAGACATGAGAGAACTCACACTGGGGAGAAACCCTATAAATGCTTGGACTGTGGGAAAACATTCAGTCAGAAGTCAGACCTTATTAAACATAGGAGAATCCACACAGGAGAGAGACCATATAAATGCCTTGAGTGTGGAAAAAGTTTTATGGATAGTTCCTCTCTTATTCAGCATAAAAGAATCCACACAGGGGAGAGACCCCATAAATGTTTGGATTGTGGGAAAAGCTTCATTCAGAAGTCACAGTTTATTATACACCAGCGAGTGCACACAGGAGACAGACCCTTTATATGCCATGAGTGTGGGAAAAGTTTTATTCAAAAATCACAGCTTGTTACACATCAGCGAACCCACACAGGAGAGAGACCCTATAAATGCCTTGATTGTGGGAAAAGTTTTATGCGAAGTTTATCTCTTAATCAACATAGGAGAATCCATACAGGAGAAAGACCCTATAAATGCCTTGAATGTGAAAAAAGTTTTATGGAACATTCATCCCTCACTAAACACAGGAGAATCCACACAGGAGAAAGACCCTATAAATGCCTGGAGTGTGGGAAAACCTTTATGGAATGTTCAGCCCTTACTAAACATAAGAGAATCCACACAGGAGAAAGACCCTATAAATGCCTTGAATGTGGGAAAACCTTTATGGAACGTTCCTCCCTTACTAAACATAGGAGAATCCACACAAGAGAAAAATCCTATAAATGCCTTGAGTGTGGGAAAAGCTTTCTGGAACATTCATCCCTTATTAAACATGGGAGAATCCACACAGGAGACATACCCTATAAATGCCTTGAGTGTGGGAAAAGCTTTCTGGAACATTCATCCCTTACTAAACATGAGAGAATTCATACAGGAGAAAGACCTTATAAATGTTTTGAGTGTGGGAAAGATTTCATTCATCGCTCACACCTTATTAAGCATCAGAAAATCCACAAAGATGATAACCCCTATAAATGCCTCGATTGTGGGAAAAGTTTCATTGACAGAACAAATTTTACTAATCATCAGAGAATCCACACAGGGGAGAGACCCCATAAATGCTTGGACTGTGGGAAAAGCTTCATTCAGAAGTCACACCTTACTAGTCATCAGAGAGTGCACGCAGGCGAGAGACCCTTTAAATCAGAGGTCTCAGACTCACAGCCTGTGGGCCATCTACAGCCCGAGCAGTTCCACAATCCAGCCCCTGCATGGCTGCCAGCACGTGAGCCCCTGCAACCTTGGGGGGTTTGTGTCCGTACCCTTCCCTCCTCCTCAGCCCCTGCTCTGCCCCCGCTCCTCTTCCTGCCCCTGCTACACCCTCTCCCCCTGCCATTGCATCCTTTCCCTCAAGCCCCTTCCCGCAAGGGACAAGGCCTTGTGGATTACCAGGGGGCATGGAGCGAGGCAACAGCAGGGGTTGGGCCTCCCCACGTTCAATTTGTTGACAAGAGCCATGATGAAGTGGAGCAACTGGGCTGGCCTGGGAGTTGGTGGCCAAGCAGAGAAGAGTCTGCCACGGTAAATGTGGAGGGGCTGGACCCCAACCCCTGCTACCAGTCCCGGCCTGCCCAGGACCCCACAGGCTAACCTGAGTATGGGGACTGTTCTGTACATAGGATGGTTGGGGTGGCCACGGCAGGCTCCCCAAAGCACAGGGCCTGGGACAGCTGCTCTAAACCATTCTATGGATGAGATGGCTTTGCACACCCCTCCCCTGGGTTACAGGGATGTGCCAGTAACAGCACAGAGCTAGCCGTTAGAAGCCCCTCTAGCCATGCTGCACTGCTGCTGGTGGTGGCATGGGTCCCTGGAGGATTTTAAATCACCCAAGTGGAGCAGGCAGGGCCAGGGGACCTGCTGGGGAGCAAGTGGAGATGCTCTCAGAGCCCTGCCAGAGGAGGGTGCCTGCTTAGGGTTAGAATTGCATGCAGGGGCCGGGGGAGTCCATGTCTCTGGGAGGATTGAGGACTGGCACTGGCCCTAAGTTAGATGTGAGTTGGAGACCCCTGCTTTAAATGCCTTACATTTGGGGAAAGTTTTCATGAGAGCTTACAGCTGCTTAATGAGCCCCACCCAGAGGCTTAGGGCTGTGGCACAGAGATCTTCTAGGGTTACTAGGTGGCTTCAAAAAATACCGGACACACTTGATCTCAGATGGGGAAGGGGGACCGGCCAGGAGGGGCGGGGCTGGCCGGGAGAAAGTGGGGAGAACGGCTGGCGGGAAGCAGGGCTGGCGGCGGGGTCGGGGGCAGTGGGGCTGGCCGGGAGGAGGTGGGGTACCGGCCCGCAGGAAGCAGGGCTGGCGGGGTTGGGGGTAGCGGGCTGGCCGGGAGGAGGTGGGGTAGGGGGGGAACGGCTGGCAGGAAGCAGAGTTGGCGGGGCAGTGGGGCTGGCCAGGAGGAGGTGTGGGGCGGAACTGGCTGGCAGAAAGCAGGGCTGGTGGGGTCGGGGCAGCGGGGCTGGCCGGGAGGAGGTGGGAACGGCGGCGGGAAGCAGAGTTGGCGGGGGTCGGGGGCAGTGGGGCTGGCTGGGAGGAGGTGTGTGTGGGGAACCGGCCGGCAGGCAGCAGGGCTGGCGGGGGTCGGGGCAGTGGGGCTGGCCGGGAAGATCGGGAGAACCGGCTGGTGGGAAGCAGGGCTGGCCGGGAGGGGGTTGAGGGGAGCGGGGCTGGCCGGGGGATGGAGCGGGGGGAGAGAATTGCCCAGCGGAGAGCAGGACTGACCCTGGCGCACGCAGATCCCGGGGCTCTGCCCGTCTCACACACAGTCCCGGCGAAGCACGAGTGAGTCCAGCCCTGGGGTTTCCCTCCCGCCCTGGTTTCCCCCCGCGCGTAGTTGCATACTGCTTGGCTGGTAGACATGCTCACACAGCGTGAGCACATCTACCAGCCAGGCAGTACGCAACTACGTACTGATACTCCTAATAATAATAAAACTTACCTAGTTAGAAAATACCCGACATTTTATGTGTCCGGTATTTTCTCAATTTGTTTCCTGGACAGAACCCTCAAATACCGGACTGTCCGGTTCAAAACCGACACCTGGCAGCCCTAAGAACTTCCTGACTGGGAAGGGACACTCCCCTCAGCAGCAGAAGCTCCCTGCTCCAGACAATGAGCTTGCTGGTAGGAAAGGAAATGTAAGGAGAAGGGCAAGACTAAGTACATGGCTGGGACAGGAGGAGAGTTTGCAGGTGCAGTCTCCCAGCTGAGAGGTTTGATTATAGCAGCTGGGTTTTCCTGCAGCTTCCTGTGAGGAAACTCAGCACTCTCCTCTAGCTTCCTGGGCTGATGGGGGGTGGGGGCAGATTGCATGGGGGGAAATAGGAGAGTTTGTTTGGGGTATCTTAACTTACTTCCATCTGGACTGCAGGTAGCAAGTGTCAAACCCTGTCTGTCTCAGCCCAACAGCCCTGGCTGGGCTGCAGACAGGACTCTCCTGGCCTGGGACAGGCTGTATGGGGTGGTGCCAAAATTTCAGGTGTGTTAAAAGCTTTTAGGCTGCTTTTGAATACTGGAACAAAAGGCCTAGCTCATGACATCTGCATGATTACATTTCAAACAAAGTTTACATATGTGTTAATGGATTACCATCAGAAAAGAAAGGATTCTTTTAACATATTTTTTGTAGTGTTGTAAATAAATGCAAACTCTGATCTTAATGATTTTTTTAAAAACCCTGTGTTAGTAGTTATTACATGTTACATTGTTAAAACTGGAAGAAGTTTACCATGGATCCTGTTTAATGTGTTTGGCCTTTCAGTTGGAGTTGGATTCTGGACAAGTGCTCTGGGTCTACTCTTTGAGTTAGTGATACACACAAAATGAAAGTTTCAAACAAGAACTTTCATCAGTTTTTATAGGTTTCTATTTCACTTGTGTAGTATGGATCCTAAACCTTCCCTAGTGAAAGTGCATAAGCCTGAGTGAAGAATGCCTTTTACTATTCTTTTCAATGTCAGTAAATATTGTATTAATATTTTCCAGGAGAGCATGCCAATTTCTAGTTGACTCATAGATTTGTTTATCATCTGAAAGCTGTGCATATTTTTTATGCTTAATGGCCATGTCTTTGATTTATTTATATAGCTATTTGCAGTCTGTCCCATTTTGGTGTGTTTACTAGCTTGAGTTGTTAGGACAATAATACATGTACTCCAAGGGTAGTGTTAATTTTCTTTATTTGATTTCATATTAAACATCTTAAGCATTGTGCCTTGTTAATTATCCCTTGTTTTAATATATTGTCTTCTGTACCTATGGACTGTTTAAAATATATATTTATACCTAGGTTTTTTGTTTGTACTGGGACATGCTACACATCCACACAGAATCTCAATATAGGTGGTGCACATAAGAAATTTAAAACCACCCAAGGATGGAAAATGTTAGAGGGAACACTGCCCCCCACCACCTGTGGCTCGGAGCTCTGAGGATCTCCCACTGCCCTTGGCAGCCTAGAGCTGGGGGAGAGGCAGCTGTGTGTGGTGACCTAGAGCTCTGGGGTCTATCCATGGCATCTGGGTGACCCCCATGCCCTGAATTATCTAGATGCTAAAAAAAATGGGGAACAGAGAGAGCAAAATGTGGTGTTTTAGTTTCAGTGCTATTTCAGGGCAACTGTGGTGAATCTGAGGCATTCCCTCCTTCCCCCATCACCTTCACACTCCACTCTCAACACAGCAGCCTCTATCCAAGTAATGGAGAATTTTATCTTGACCCTTTCTACTTCTCTGCCTCCCAAGGCTCTCCCTGGCACTCTATACTTAGGAATCATCGTTCTGATGCCTGTGATCCTAAGTCAGACTCTGTGGCGTTGGAGAAGAAAGTGTCACTGAGCTGGGAAGGGGTCTCCAATGAACCTCAAAGCAGAGTGTGAATTTACAAATCTTACAGCCCTGTTTCTATTTCTGCGTAAAATTGCTTCCCAGCTTTTTCTGGGCTCAGTCCAACCATTTATAGTTGGGAAGATATTTCTCTTTTTTCCTCTTTCTTTTCATGGTATTAAAATTTTGCATCCAATATAATTGAATAATGAGGCAAGAAGTGAAGCCAGTTTAGCCACTTCAGAAGAAACTGGGCACATTTATTTTCCTGTTTTTTAGAGTCTGAAAGGATTCCCTGAGATTTCACTTTATGAATGGGAAAACCTTTTATAGCCCACCCTGGACTGTAGTTTTCTCTCTCTGCATGAAGGCTATTTGGTCACATACTTTGCTGTCAGTTTAGGATGTAGCTCAGATGTACTGAAGATTTCATAAGACAAATGCTCATTTGCCAGAATAGTCCTTTTTTACACTTCATTTTACTCTTCATCTAACCCTTTGTCCGAGATGCTTTGTGTGGTTTGAACAATGACAGTGATCAATATTGCTCAGCACAAACAGTGAGGGTGGGAGCTAGAGTCGTGGGACAAGAGGCAGAGACTGAAACCAGAAATGAAGTTCCTGCCTGATGCTTGCAGTGATGTGAGATACCATCAGGAGGTGATAGGTGGAGGAACAGAGCTGGGAAACTGCTGGGTTTGCTCCTCAGAGCCAGGCAGCTGAGGCTGAAAACTGTGTACTCGCTGCATCAGCGCCACGAAAAGCTTATGCTCCAATAAATCTGTTAGTCTTCCCAAACTATGGGCGTGGCCCGGTACCGGGCCGCAGGAAAAAAATAACGGGCCTCAGCGTGGCTGCCGGGAGGGGAGCGGGGTGGGCTGGGAGGAGGTGTGTGTGTGTGGGAGAAACCGGCCGCCGGGAAGCAGGGTTGGGGGCAGTGGGGCTGTCCGGCGGAGATCGGGGGAGGGGCAGGCAGGACTGGCCTGTGGATGGGGAGGGGGGAGGAGGAAGACGGGAGAACCAGCCTCCAGAAGCAGGGCTGGGACGGGGAGATTGGGAGAGCGGGGAGAATTGGCCAGCTGGGAGGGTCGGGGGTGGGGCCGGTCGGGGAGTCATCGGGAGCGGGGCTGGCTGGGGAAGCAGGGCTGGCGTTGGGGGGCTGGCCAGGGAGATCGGGAGGAGAACCGGGGAGAATTGGCCAGCTGGGAGGGGTTGGGAGTGGGGCTGGTCGGGGGAGTCATCAGGGGCGGGGCTGGCTGGGGAAATCGGTGGGGGGCAGGGGGAACCAGCCACCGGAAGCAGGTTTGGACGGGGGCAACACAGCTGGACGGGGGAGATCGGGAGGAGAAGCGGGGGAAGGGGGAAGCAAATCGGCTGGCGGGAAATGGGACTGACCCGGACACATGCAGACCCGGGCACACGAGTGAGTCCAGCCCCGGGGATTCCATTTTGCTCCCCCCTCCCCATATGGTCCCTCCAGTAGTTGCGAACTGCCTGGCTGGTAGACACACTCACGCAGCTGTCCTTCTCTGGGTTTGTAAATTGTTATAATTAGTATTGGCATAATTTGCTTCAGCCCTTTTCCAGATTAGATCACTAATTATCTTTCTACCCTGAGCTCTCACACTGCTCAATTTGGTGATGTGGTCTTACTGAAATATATTTTGGTGAGAGCTTGGACCCTGATCCTCAAAATCCTATAGCTGGTTGAGCAGAGCATTTGCAATTGAGGGCATTTGGCACTTTGGTGGCTTGACCTGGTTCCTCTTGGACACTGGGCCAGCAATTGCTTCTCTGTATTGGGATGATTAACCCTCAGCTTTATGCAGGACCCTGTATACTGCCTCTCTGCTTTAATACCATACTCTGGAGCTCAGAGTTTTACTGGGAATGGCTGAGCATGAAGCCATATTGAAGGCTAAGAAAAGCCAAATGAAGGGATTGTCTATCTGGCAAAGTGATTTAGAAATTGATCAGTGGGGGAATTTCATGCTAATTTCTCAAGATTATTTTAGTATCTGAATTTGGCCCCTGGTCTACACAGATTTGTAACATAATGAGACTGTGCTTAGGGTCCTGTCTGTGCAGGCAAGACCAAACCATTTTCTAACATGGTCAAGAGGTTTGTGAATAGATTCCATGGTGCCAATCTGACATTGCAGATGGCTTTTATGTACCATTTCAGCAGTGATTCTGCTACGAGGACCAGGTAGCAGACAGTCTCATCCATAGGGGTCTCAAATGAAACTAGGAAAATGGGGCTTTCCCACCTAAAGGCTAGTCTTGTCCATAAATCGGAGGCATCAATTTGTCCAGAGTTTTCCATCTGCTCACTGAGCCCTAAACAGTGGGAGAGAATTGTGAGGAAGGCTTGAGGGTCCAGGAGACGCCAGCGAGCAGCAAGTGCCTTCAGAAATAAATAGTGTATTTTTTCTTCTTAGAGAAATGGGAGCTTTTGAGGTTGGCTCTTGGACCTGCATATGGCAGAATCTTTCTTACGTTGTGGAACAGAATCAGGATAAGATCTTGGATCATCTACAATACAAATGTCAGCCAGCCTCCAGCTGCTATTCTGTTAGGGTATGGGCTTGATCACCTACTAGGTCTTTTCTAACTCTAACCCATAATATAATAATTATGTTTAACAACTATACCCATTTACCTCATTCTAGGCTTTTCAACTTTCCACACTGATTTCACATTGCCTCCCAGAAAGTGATCCATTTTACTGCCCTTTAAACTTAACCTGGGGACCTTCAGCTGATCTGGGAAATAAAGTGTCAGAGGTAAAATGTGGCACTTCTTAATTCTCCTGCTGGTGGCTAAGATCTTGTGTGGTGGTCCAGCATGGGAGGTAAGCAAACAGTATGGGTCCTGCTTCCACAGTGGTTTTACAATCAGGAGAACTTTACCAATGGCTGGGCCTCCCAAACCGTGAGTGTCACAAAAGAAGTTAGTATTCTGCAGGAAGGGGGACCTTGGAAGGGCACAGAGATGCACATTCCTCGAGTGAGAAGCCTTTCTTTGCAGTCAGGGTATAGCTGATGCAGAAGGAGTTCTGTTACATGAGGCACTGAGCACAATGAGGGTGACTTGCTCCTAAAAGGACACAACTGAGAAGCTACATTTTATTTTGAAGAGGGGAGAGGCTAATTATAAACCTCTGTGGGCTCCACTGTGCCTTTAAGTCAACTTCTGGCTAGGAACTCTATGGTGATGTACCTGCTTCTGGCAGCTCCTGCAGGACATTGGGTCTTAATCAGACACCATGCCTGATAGGCTACGTCTACACTGCAGGCTTTTTGCGCAAGAACAACTGTTCTTGTGCAAAACTTGCTGGGTGTCTATACTGCACCCGTGTTCTTTCACAAGTAAATTTACAGTACAGCGTCGGAAAACAGGGCTTCTTCCGGAAGAGTTATTCCTCTCCCCACGAGGCATAAGCCCTCTTGCGCAAGAGCTCTTCCACAAGAAGGCAGTGTAGACAGGCAACATGAATTTATTGCGCAAGAAACCCCTATGGCTAAAATGGCCATCAGAGCTTTCTTGCGCAAGAGAGCGTCCACACTGCCATGGATGCTCTTGCGCAAAAGCACATCTCTTGCGCTAAAGCACATGGCAGTGTGGACACGCTCTTGTGGAAGACTTTTTGCGCAAGAACTCTTGCGCAAAACAGTTCTTGCGCAAGAAGCCTGCAGTATAGACGTAGCCATAGAGTTCTAGGAAGTACAGCTGCTGTGGCACAATGTGTTCAGTGCAGTGGGAGGCAGCATAATCACATACACCCTTTATTGCCCTTTGCTTTCTTTGGAGTAACTAGAATCAGTGCTATCATCTAACAGAGACCAGGCATTCATAGGAGCACCATAAACCAATTGCGGTCGGAGGGCCAGCTTGGGATTTAAATTATCTCCTGTAGTGTTGAAAGATTCAGCACAAGAACACTATGCTAAGGCAGGAGAACTAAGAAGCAAAACTGACCTTAAACAAAAAGGAAAACCAGTTCCATTGGATTGTCCAAGCAGTGTGACAAACAAAAACCAGGAAGCATTCAGCAATGGAAAGTACCTTTGATTTTTAAATAATGTAAAGAAATATACCATATATGTATTATATAATACACGTTAGTTATGGAGCCAGATCCCTACTGGCATAGCATCATTAGCTTCCTGATTTATATCAAACTAGCCAATTAGCCTGTCATAAAACGGGATTTTCAGGTCTCTCCTCCGCGTCGGTCTCTCGCTCCGTCTCTCTCTCTCTCTCTCCTCCTCCTACTGCCTTCCCCTCTCTCTCTCTCTCTCTCAGCTCTCCTCCACCTCCTGCCTCTCTCTCTGTCTCTCTCTTTCACTTCTCCCGCCTCTCACTCGGGGGACCGCGGAGCCCAAATGGTCATTTGGGCTCCACACTCCCCGTGCTGCATGGAGGGTGCGGAGCCCAAATGGTCGCTTGCACCGCTTGCTCCCCCGCGGCGGCCTGGCTGAGTGGCGCAGAAGTCAGCCGAGCGCCACAGCGGGAGGTGAAAGGGGGCGGGGCGGTGACATTCACGGCCAGGGGGCGGGGCCTGGAGCCGCTGTCACGCCGCACATCACCGCCCCGCCGCCCTTCCCCTCCCACCATGGCACTCGGCTGACTTCTGCGCCACTCAGCCGGGCCGCTGCGGGGGAGCAAGCGGCGCAAGCGGCCGTTTGGGCCCCGCGCTCCCCATGCACCATGGGCCGCCCAGAGGGAACAGCCAGCATTTCAGCAACAGCGCTGCCCAGAGGGGACTCTCAGACACTGGGCTACTATATATATGACTAGCCAATTAGCCCATCATAAGACGGGATTTTCAGGTCTTCTCTCCTGAGCTCTCTCGCTCTGTCTGTCTCTCTCTCTCTCTCCTCCTACTGCCCCCCCCCCAGCTCTCCTCCGCCTCCTGCCTCTCTCTCCATCTCTTTCTTTCTCTTTTCCCCCTCCTGCCTCTCTCTCCCCTCCGTCTCTCCCGCCCCTTCCCTTCCCCTTCCCTTCCTGCCGTGGCACTTGGCTGAGTGCTGCCTGCTCAGCCGGGCTGCCACGAGGAGAAGGCTGGGCGATGGCGTGCACGGCCAGGGGCGGGGCCGTGTGTCACGTCACCACCCTCCCTTCCGCTCCCACCCCGGGGGAGCCCAAACAGCCCCTTGCGCTGCTGGCTCCCCTGGCGGCCCGGCTGAGGGGTGCAGCACTCAGAGCTGAGTGCCACAGCGGGAGGGGAAGGGGCCGGGGCCGTGTACATCACGGCTCAGCCGGGCCGCTGCGGGGAAGGAGGGGCGGGGCGGTGACGTGCACGGCCAGGGGGCGGGGCTGTCTACGTCACCACCCCCCCCCCCACAGCAGCCCGGCTGAGGGGCGCACCACTCAGCGCCACGGCGGGAGGAGGAAGGGGGGGGCGGTGATGTACATGGCCCTGCCCATCACCGCCCTGCCCCCCTTCCTGTCCCACCGGGGCTCAGCTGAGCGGCGCAGTGCCAGCGCCACTCAGCTGGGCCGCGGCTGGGGAGCAAGTGGCAGCAAGCGGCGGTTTGCGGTCCGGCTGCGGCCAGTGGCTGCACCCCTTGCCAGGTCTGCTTCCCGCCCCCTCCTCCCGTCCAGCCCCACGGCCCCAATACCCCCAGCTCTGCTTCCGCCCCTCTTCCTGCCGGCCAGCCCCACGGCCCCTGGACACCCCCTCCTCCCTCCCACCAGCGCTGCTTCCCTCCCCCTTCCTCCGGGCCCCCATCCTCCCCTCAGCTCCACAGCCCCGATCCCCCAGCTCTGCTTCCCGTCCCCCTTCCAGCCAGCTCCGCCCCCCTCCCTGCGTGGCGCCCGCCCGCCCCCTTCCTCCCTCCATGGCACGCTGCGCCGCTCAGCTGGGCCCGGCAGCGGTGGCAGCGGCCGTTGGGGTCCGCGCTGCACCCCACCTCGCCAGGTCTGCTTCCCGCCCCCTCCTCCGTCCAGCCCCACAGCCCCGATTCCCCCAGCTCTGCTTCCCACCCCTCTTCCTGCCGGCCAGCCCCACGGCCCCGGACACCCCGCCAGCGCTGCTTCCCTCCCCCTTCCTCCAGGCCCCCATCCTCCCCTCAGCCCCACAGCCCCTGATCCCCTCCCAGCTCTGCTTCCCATCCCCCTTCCGGCCAGCCCCCCCCCTTCCCCTCCCTCCGTGGCGCGCTGCCGCTGGGCCCAGCTAAGCAGTGCTCAGCTGGGCCCCGGTGGGGGAGCAGCGGCGACAAGCGGCCCTTTGGGCTCTCGCTCCCCACCCGTGGGGCGCGGACTAAGCGGCCGTTTGCCGCCACTTTCTCCCCCTCCGGGGCCCAGCTGAGCGGCGCAGCGCTTGGCCGAACCGCCATGGAGGAAGGGGAAGTGGGGCGGGGCGCTGACGTACATGGCCAGGGGGTGTGGCCCTGTACGTCAGCATTACAGACGCACAGACAATGGGCTACTATATATATGATGAGGAACTGGAATTATATCCCAAGATTATTCCCAACAGTCTGACCCTTTACTGTTGTTGTTTTTTTTAATCCTGCACTTTCTTAAGAGATATTGTACACCCAGGCAAAGCATCTGTGTTGTTTTAATTGGGTAACCTTGAAAAATACCTGTGATATCAGAGAGGCTGTGTCTACATTGGTGTGATCTTGCGCAAAAGCAACCGCTTTTGCGCCAAAACTTGCTGCTTGTCTACACTGGCCGCGAGTTCTTGCGCAAGAACACTGATGTTCTAATGTATGAAATCAGTGCTTCTTGCGCAAGAACTATGATGCTCCCGCTCAGGAATAAGCCCTCTTGTGCAACTGTTCTTGCGCAAGAGGCCAGTGTAGACAGGCAACATGAATTTCTTGCTCAAGAAAGCCCTATGGTTAAAAAGGGCCATCAGAGCTTTCTTGCGCAAGAGAGCGTCTACACTGGCAAGGATGCTCTTGCGCAAAGGCACATGCCAGTGTAGATGTTCTCTTCTGGAAGAGTTTTTGCACAAGAACTCTTCTGCAAAAGAGTTCTTGCGCAAAATCATGCCAGTGTAAACGTAGCCAATATTGTGTGAAGCCCATCATGAAAGAACCAAGGGTTGGAACACTAAGACTGAAAAAGGGGGACGACATTATATTTAAAAGACTCAGGTGAAGAAAAATTGATGGGCCAAGATTTCAGATGGTGTAAATTGGCCATGGCACTCTGCAGATTTACACCAGCTGAGGAACTGTCCCAGTGTTCCTAAACTGGCTGACCCAGATGATCCCAATCCTTTCAGGGTTTTGGCGCTGGTGTGGTTGATTCAATTTCATTAGTGCCCCAATTATGTGTCTGTTGGGCTAAAGTATCACAGGGGTGATGATATTTCATAGAATGAAAATAGACGGGGAGAGAAAAAAAAATCTGAAAACCATTTTCTTACTGTACATAAGACCTCATTCTCCTGTATATGCTGAAGATATAATCTTATATTTGGTAAGTGTTTCTTGTGCTATTTTATCATGTGACTTGACTATAAAAATATATATTAAAATTTTTAAAAATACAAGGCTTAGTTAATGTTCCTGTCTCAGGCATAAATATTTAATATACACTTTTCCATTCTCTTTCATAGTCAAATGTGAAACACAAGAAGATATTATCCAGCAACATCTACTGCATTATACCAAAATATTATTTATATGGGGGGAGGAGGGTGTCCCAGTTGTGATCCAGGCCCCATTCTGCTAGTTGCTGTACTATCATAGTAAGAAATAGCCTGGGGCTGCCAAACTTACTAACACCTCCAAGCCACATATGATACTCCTAGAACTTTGAGAATCAGGAGCACCTCCTCAGGCTTGGAGCTTCAGCCCCATGAGAGGCTGCCACCTGCTGGGGCTGAAGCACTGAGCCCCCTGCAGGCATACCCAGTGGGGCAAGCCCCACCACCCTCTTTGTTTCTGGGGGCTGGAAAGAGAAAGCTCCTGGAGGAGGAAAAGGTGCTGGCTGACAGTGGAGAAACTTGGCTATGCATCCTCACTTCCCAACAAGAGGTATAAAGGTCAAGTAGTGTGCAGTGGGACCCTAGGAGCAACAGAAGGGGGGGGGGGTCAGCTATGCACGCTGCAAAGTGCACTGGAGTAGAAGAGTATCAGAGGGGTAGCCATGTTAGTCTCAATCAACAAAAGTATAGCCACCCCTCTTCTACTCCAAAAGTGACGAGGAGTCCTGTGGCACCTTATAGACTAACAGATGTATTGGAGCATAAGCTTTCGTGGGCAAAGACCCACTTTGTCAGATGCATCTTTGACCACGAAAGCTTATGCTCCAATACATCTGTTAGTCTATAAGGTGCCACAGGACTCCTTGTCACTTTTGGAGTAGAGTAGAAGAGGGCAGCGAGCTGGCAGGGGTGGCTATGCTGTCCAACAGACATTGAGGCTATGTCTACACTGGCGGCTTATTGCGCAAGAATGGCCGTTCTTCCGGAAAGCATCCACACTGCCCACCCGCTCTTGCGCGAGAAGATTTACAGTACGGTGTGGTAAGAGAGGGCTTCTTGCGCAAGAGCTATGCTCTTTTGTAACAGGTGTAAGCCCTCTTGCGCAGGAGGGCAGTGTGGACGCTCGGCAGGGGTTTCTTGCACACGAAAGCCCTATGGCTAAAACGGCCACCAGAGCTTTCTTGTGCCAGAGAGCGGCCACGGGCGCTCCTGCGCAAAAGCACAGCGCGCACACGGCCGTGTGGACGTGCTCGCGCACAAGATGCTCCTGCGCGAGATCCGCCAGTGTAGACGCGGCCCCTGGTGCCACTCGGCGTTTCCGCCTAAGGGACGCTGGGAAACAGAACAACAGGCAGGCGCTATGACCTTGTCCAATGAAAAGCAGACACGCAGCAGGGACCAGACCAGGCAGAGGCACCTGACCCCCCAGTCTCAAATCGCTGGGAGCTCCGACCCCTCTTCAGCCCCCTCCTCACCGTCGCTGGCTCCTGGTCGCAGGTCATGACGTCACAAGGATGGGACGATGAGAAGCGAGGCAATGCATGCTGGGAGATGTAGTGTTTCTCCGGCTGATTGCTTCCATCTGCCACTGAGGCCTCCAGGGCAACATAGGCGCTGCAGCGTCTTCTGGACGGCGTTACCCAGCAGCCACTGCGGCCCCATGGGAGTTGCCCTATTTCCCGGCCTACGTGCCGTGCGCAGCAGGGTGGGGGCGGTGCCGCCATGGCAGGAAGGTCTGAGGAGGGCGCTCCCATGGACAGGCGTCTCTGCGGTGCCCTGGGGCCTGGTGGGAGGTCCCCCGTCCCTTGCTCCCAGTGCTGCTCAGGGCAGGCTGAGCCCTTCCGCTTCTCTCTGGGCCTGGCGACTCCGGGCAGAGCGGCCGGGGCCAGACACAGAGAAGGAGCAGCCCAGGGCTGGGACACGAAGGTCCGAGGAGCCAGAGCCCATGGGAATCGGTGTCGGGGGTTGTGCCCTCTCCAGGAGCTGCCCGGCGCTGCTCAGTCGTCCTGAAGTGCAGTAACTTCCTGGGTTGCCCACAGGTAGGTTGCAAGGATGTTAAAATGCGGTTAATTGACTGTCCATCAACTAGTCCATAGACACTTCTGCATTCCTCCTTTGAAATGTACAAGAGCCCCAGCAGGCAATGCATGCTGGGAGATGTAGTGTTTCCCTGGGCTCTTGCACTTTTCAAAGGAGGAATGCAGAGCTCTGCCTACAGCCCGGGGCCAGCGGGAAGTCCCGTTGACTCAGGGCTGCATGCGGGTGCCTGCTTTGAAATGCACAAGAGTCCCCAGCAGGGGCTCTTGTGCATTTCAAAGCCATGGAGGCCAGGGTCAGCGGGGGACTCAGAGTCTCCCGCTCACCTCAGGCTCCATGCTGTGGGCTCCCCTGCCCCTCTGAATTGCATGGAGGCAGCAGTTTCAAAGGGGCAGCTGCCGTTTGAAACTGCCGCCTCAGTGCGATTCAGAGGGGAGGCAGGGGAGCCCGGGCTCAGCTGGGGAGTCCCAGTTGACCCTGGACTCCCTGAGGCATTTCCCCAGGACTTGGGAGTCCCCAGCTGATCCCAGATTCTGGGGAATGCTGTGGGGAGCCTGGGATCAGCTGGGAATCCCCAGCTGACCCCGGGCTCCAAGGCTGCCCCTTTGAATCCTCACAGAGGCAGTGCTTTAAAGGGGCAGCCTGCTGCACAGCTGATCCCAGGCTCAGCTGTGCAGCTACCACCTTGGGGTATCTCATAAAAGCAGCAAGGGGGTTTGACTAGTCAACATTAATATCCGATAAGTAAATGCTTATCAGATAGTTGACTAGTCTTTAATATCCTTAGTAGATTGTTTCTACTAATGGTACACATTCACACCGGCCTTGATGCACATACAAAATTTATTCTGCACATGGATGATAAGATTAGAGGGAATGTTGTGACCAAGGGGAAAGGTGTAGGTCAGAATCCAGCCCCATTGTGAGAAGGAAAGCATCCCCGAGACAGTGCTTTTTGGACTCCTCACTGCCTATTCAACTTCTCCATGGATGAATGCTGTGGCTGGAAAGGGGGCATGCTCCCAGTTTGGCAGGGCTTGGTGTGTGCAAACATATGGCTTGGTAGCCCTGTGAATATGAAGGAGGATGACCTGCATACAACTAGCGATGTTCTGTAGTTTCTGATCAGTCCACAGTGTTCTGCAATGTTTAGCTATGCCTTTCTTCAGAGGACCAGAGAGCATCCTGGTTGGGCATGCACGTGGAAAGATTTGTGGGGCTGTAGCCACTGACCCACAGAAAAATCAGTCAGAGGGCCGCAAACAAGTGAGACAGAAACAAACAAAAAAAGCCCATACTGACATGACCCCCAACTGAGAGGGATAAAGACGTTCTCCTTGCACACCAGAGCCTTGGAGGGCTCAAGCTAGTAGTTTTTGTTTGGAAATGGGTGACAGGAGAGGGATCATGTGAGGATTACCTGTTGTGTTCCTTCCCTTTGGGGCATCTGTCAGCAGACGGGATACTGGGCTAGACGGGCCTTTGGTCTGACCCAGTATGGCTGTGCTTATGTTTGTTAGATTTTGTGCACTCCAGCCCCGTGTGGAGTAGGAGAAAGGGAGATGGAGCCCCAAGCTTCGAGGACTGGGTCCAGAACCCAGGCCTTAGGTTGCCCACACATGTTATCAGTAATGAGCATTTTAGGCCCTGGATTGACTAGAGAAGGGGGCTCCAGCATAGTTGCCTCTAAGGTGAGTGGCCAGGCACAAAAAAATTTGGTGCCTGCCCACCTCTTTTGCAGGCACAAAAAAATTCTGTGCCCGCCCACCTCCGTGCAGCAGCACTCACTTTCCTGCTGGAAGGTGAGCAGCAAGGTGGGTTCCTACTCTGGTGGCAGGCAGCTCCCCTGGTGTGCCACGGGTGGAGCCAGGGCCTCAGCCAAGCTATCCCTGCTGGGGCAGCCTTGCCTTGGCACCAGTTCCAGCTGCTACTGTGGCTTCTGTTTATGTTCTTTTTAAATATATATTTGCGCCAATGGATGTTTGAAGTCGAAGAAGTGAATTGTATTTGCATAGACTGGAGTGGTGGGTCAAGATTGGGATGTGAAGGACAACCGACTATCCGATAAGCAAATGTTTATCGGATAGTTGATAGGATAGTCAACTAGTTGATTCCTCCCCCTCCCCCCCCCCGGCTGCCTCTCTCAGAAAGAGGAAGCAAGGGAAGGGAGAAGAGGAGGAGGTACTTCAAAGCGGCAGCGCTGCTTGAAGCCTGGGGCCAGTGCCTGGGCTCCGTGCTCCGCTGCCTCTTTGAAATGCCACGTGCAGCCTGACGCCAGGCTCCCCGTGGCATTTCAAAGCAGCAGCGCCACATAGAGCCCAGGGTGAGTGGGGGGGAGTCCTCAGTTGAACCCGGACTCCATGCAGCGCTTTCACCTTTAAAGTGTAGCAACAGCCGTAGACTGTGAATGGCTAGCTAACTACAAAAGCAGCTTCTCCCCTCTTGGTATTCACACCTCCAGATCAGCTACTAGAAATGGGCCTCATCCTCCCTGATTGGATCCACCTCGTCATCTCTAGCCTGATTCTGGCCTGCATATTTATACCTGCCTCTGGAAATTTGCACTACATGCATCTGACGAAGTGGGTCTTTGCCCACGAAAGCTTATGCTCCAACACTTCGGTTAGTCTATAAGGTGCCACAGGACTCCTTGCCGCTAATGCAGACTAAGATGCTTACTCCCGTAAGCATAAGGGGCCCCTCCTTATTCTAGGTTGAGTAGCAAGGGAAACAAAGTCAGTTGTCAGAGGCTACTCCCATCATAGGATGGTACATGAGAGAGGGTCGCAAGCTCGCAAGCATGATCAATGTGAGGCAAGACCCATCCAGCTGGGTTTGGAGCAACTGCTGCTGTCACTGAGATAAATGTCTGGTTGGTGAGGGCTCTGGCCATGGCCCACCTGGCTGTAGTTGGAGACTTCACTTCAGCCAGGGCTGGGTTTGATAGCAGGTATTGGATGGGCTCGTGCAGCTGTAGCATTATTGGTAGGGATAGTTCTTTCATGGGTTATTGGCTATTCTTGCAGAGGCTGCTGCAGGCCAGTGGAGCCACTCTGGAGCCCCAGCTAGAGGAGGAGCATCTGCAAGAAGTCAGCCTGAACCATCTGTATGTTCCACTGGGTGGTGGAGCTGAGGAGCACTCTTGTGATGGTGCAGGAGCTGGTGCGTGATTTGTGAAATTATCTTGATTCACTGTTTGTGTAGTGAGGTGCCTCCGTGAGAGCAGAGAGCCTGTGATTTCCATGGGATGGGTCCTGGGGAAGGTATAGCTCTGCCTGTGGCTGGTAATTGCGTGGAATTGTCCTTTCCTTCCCATAACTAGCTGCACGCAGCTCACCCTCCTTCACATAGACAGATGTCTGTTGTTTCAGAGGGGTAGGTGTGGTAGTCTGTAACTGAAAAAACAACAAATAGTCTTGCAGCACCTTAAAGACTAACAAAAATGTAGATCGGGGTGGCCAACCCATTCCGGGCAAAGAGCCAAGATATCAGTGGATCCAGCACAAAGAGCCAAGGCAAAGTTGTTTGGGGGAGGGGGGGAAAAGGACTGCCCCTTTAAAAGGAGCCGCCGCGCATTTGGTCAAGCAAAAAAGGACTGCCCCTTTAAGAAAACACGTTTGGAGGCTTTTTGGCCACATCAGGCTCCCACCAGCTGACACCATCTTTAATACTTTAATGGCCGAGCTGGATGGCTCCCCTGCTAGGGTTGCTAGATGGTTTCAACAAAAATACTGGACACACTTGACATTACATCCCATTCTACACTACATCTTATTTAGAAAATACCGGACATTTATATTTTCCTCAGTTATATTTTCTCAATTTGTTTTCTGAACAGAGCTCAAATACTGGACTGTCCGGTTCAAAACTGGGCACCTGACAACCTTATCCCCTGCCCCAGTGAGCACAGGGAGCTGGGAGGAGAGGGCCATTTTCAGGGGCGTGGGGCTGGCTTTACAAGCCACGGGGGGGGCTTCGAGAGCCACACCCTGGGGGGCAGGCTTGCCAGGTGTCCGGTATTGACCCAGATAGTCCGGTATTTTCGCCTCCTGTCTGGTAAAAAAAAAAATTCAGAAAATACCAGACACCTAAAATGTCCGGTATTTTCTGATTTTTTTTCCCCGGCCTGGCAACCCTACATACACTCAGCAACCAGGCCCAGCCGCCCCCTTGCCCCCCGCTTACCTGGTTCTGCAGGGGAGCTGTCTGTTCCGGAGCAGGGAGACAAGATGGCCGCTGGCAGCCTCTTAGGCCCAAAAAGCCTCTTAAAGGGGCCATGCTGGGTTTTTTTTCTTTTGATCAACAACTTTGATCTCCCCCCCCTTTTTTTTTCTCAACAGAATTTTTTCCTTGGTGTGTGTGTGTGGTGTTTTTTTTTTTTTTTTTTGGGGGTGTTCAGTATTTTTGGTTTAAACCATTTGGCAACCCTACTGGGAGCGAAGAGCTGTATGCGGCTCGCGAACTGCGGATTGGCCACGGCTGATGTAGATGGCATGATGAGCTTTCGTAGGCACAACCCACTTCTTCAAGATGCTCCGTAGTTGGTAGTCCCTTCCTCCACATCACTGTTTTTGAATCACTGGACATCACATTGAGCATGGATCTGGAGAACAATCATCACTTGCATCAGAGGATGAGAGCATTCTGGGTAGAATCATAGAATACTAGGACTGGAAGGGACCATGAGAGGTCATCGAGTCCAGTCCCCTGCCCTCATGGCAGGACCAAATACTGTCTAGACCATCCCTGATAGACATTTACATAACCTACTCTTAAATATCTCCACAGATGGAGATTCCACAACCTCCCTGGGCAATTTATTCCAGTGTTTGACTACCCTGACAGTTAGGAACTTTTTCCTAATGTCCAACCTAAACCTCCCTTGCTGCAGTTTAAGCCCATTGCTTCTTGTTCTATCCCCAGAGGCCAAGATGAACAAGTTTTCTCCCTCCTCCTTATGGCACCCTTTTAGATATCTGAAAACTGCTATCATGTCCCCCTTCAATCTTCTCTTTTCTAAACTAAACAAACCCAATTCCTTCAGTCTTCCCTCATAGGTCATGTTCTCTAGACCTTTAATCATTCTTGTTGCTCTTCTCTGGACCCTCTCCAATTTCTCCACATTTTTCTTGAAATGCGGTGCCCAGAACTGGACACAATACTCCAATTGAGGCCTAACCAGCGCAGAGTAGAGTGGAAGAATGACTTCTCGTGTCTTGCTCACAACACACCTGTTAATGCATCCCAGAATCATATTTGCTTTCTTTGCCACAGCATCACACTGCTGACTCATATTCAACTTGTGGTCCACTATAACCCCTAGATCCCTTTCTGCCATACTCCTTCCCAGACAGTCGCTTCCCATTCTGTATGTATGAAACTGATTGTTCCTTCCTAAGTGGAGCACTTTGCATTTGTCTTTATTAAACTTCATCCTGTTTACCTCAGACCATTTCTCCAATTTGTCCAGGTCATTTTGAATTCTTACCCTATCCTCCAGATTAGTCGCAACCCCTCCCAGCTTGGTATCATCTGCAAACTTAATAAGCATACTTTCTACACCAATATCTAAATCGTTGATGAAGATATTGAACAGAGCCGGTCCCAAAACAGACCCCTGCGGAACCCCACTTGTTATGCCTTTCCAGTAGGATTGTGAACCATTAATAACTACTCTCTGAGTACGGTTATCCAGCCAGTTATGCACCCACCTTAGGGTAGCCCCATCTAAGTTGTATTTGCCTAGTTTATTGATAAGAATATCATGCGAGACCGTATCGAACGCCTTACTAAAGTCTAGGTATACCACATGGGTAGGGCATGGGTGCTGTGGACTGAGAGTGTGGTGAGATAGGGAGGGCTGTAGTTTTTTATCAATGATGAGCAATTTAGACCCTGGATAAGCTGGAGAGGAATAAAGAAGGGGGAATCCAGTGAGCAGCAACCAGGTGATGCATCTGTGTCTGTGTTTCAACCACCAGTGGTGGCCTTGCTTACAAGTGTTCTCTCATTCCCTTTTCAGTTCCCAGTGGGATTGTGTGGATGAATGAATGGCCGATCTGTGGCAGAGACCAAAGAATGGCCTGCCTCCCTGAGTCCATCACTAGGGTTGGAAGCCAGATAGAGATATGCAATATAAGAGCAAATGGAAATTTGCAATCCTCCCTCAGTACTTCACTTAAACAAAGATTCTCCCATCAACCCACCTCAAGCTCTTTGTTCTAGGGGAGTGCTGGAGTTTCTGGGTTTATGTTCTGTGGTTGATTTAGCAGGTCTTCACTAGATCCACTAAATCAGCCCCTCGTGGATCGACTGCTGCAGACTTTCACCTTTGGTTGTGTCCAGAAGAGGAATCTCCTCTATAAAGAGAAATAGCTGGAACTTTGCCATACAGAGAATCTATAACTTGCCTAACAACATTTAGGGTGAGAAATTACTTCTTGAATCCAGTCTCTGTAAGATCTGAAAACTTGACTACTAAGCAAATAGAACAAGGCAGTTTAATAAGCACATAAATATAGCATGCATGCTTTGGTTTTTTTGCTGTTGTTTATAATCACTTAACTGTAAAAGGTAGATTTTAATAAACTTGCTTTTTTTAATTATTAAACCCAGTCTGTGTAATTTCTAAGGGGAGAAGAGGGAGGAAAAAGTTGTATATATGTTCCTCCTCATTGAGGGAGTGGGCAAATGTATGAGTTGCATAATGATTTCTCTACAGTCAGACAATATTATTTTGGGTGTACTTTCCAGAGGGGAACTGCATTTGAGTAATGAGCAATTTCCTAGCTAAGCCTTACCATAGAGAGCTGTTTGCAGACTCTGTGTTTCTACACCTGGTGCGTCCCAGCCAGTGTGCGCTCCAAGGGGCCAGAGAGTCTAATTCAGCAAAAGAGGGAGATGCAGCCCAGGCTAGTGGAGCAAGTAGGCTCAGTGAAATTCCAGTACACAAGGTGGCATCTCAGAAGGAGGATCAAACCCATCAGAAGTTGGGTCACTGAGAAAAGGCCTCTGCATGTAACTGAGTAAGCTTGGAGGAGTCCTTTGTGCCCTCTTAAGGAAGTGTCAGGTGCTATGGAGTCCTCTTGAACTTCAGTAATTTTGTGGAGAGCAACTTGGCTGAAAGAAGAGATGCTCAATCCTGAAGTGTTTTCCTTTTACATCACTGAGTGAGCTTCCCTGGTCAGGCCACACTAGCCCTCCTCTCTGAAGCAGGCCACATTCAGTAAAGTGTATGATCAGGGTGTGAGAGTAGCCCTGAGCCTTTATCTCCACTCAGCAGGTTGCACCACACAGGATATGTGGATGGTCCAGGGCTCTGTACAGCACTCCAGACTGACCCCCGGGCACGGCTTCTGGGTCCTAGCCCTTTGCGGTCACTCCTGCCCGAGGGCTTTGCTGGCCCCAAACTGGGTAACAGCTGGGAAACTGGCCGAGCAGGGGCCTAATGACAGGGAGGAGAAGTTTTCCCAATCAGCATTGAGACTTGATGGGAGGCTGAGAGGTCTCAGCAGATATCCTAAAGGATGGGCCAAATCACCATCAGAGGAGATCAGTCTCAGAGCAATTCCAGCCCTGTCTCTTTGGGAGAGCCTCCCACAAAGCCATAAGGCGGGGTCTCTGAGGTTGCCCCCACCTTGCACCACTGTCCTGTTTGTCTGATGTCAGGATCTCTCTACGAGGTCACCGCTTCCCCATCACCTTTCCCCAATAGGCTGAGATTCTACAACAGGCCTTTGAGATATCCCCCCATATCTCCTGCAAGGATGGCGTTCTGCCCCTAGTCCGCCCCTGCCCCTTGGGACACGTTGACTGATAAGAATACAGTACTCTCAGATAGACATGTAAAGGGGTAACTGGTTAATGAGTGCTAGAGCAATTCCACCTACGGGATCCCGCTTAACCTTAACTTAGTGATTTCTATGCCTAGAGCTCAGGTGGATCAGACAGAACAGGCTCCAAACCTCTCTGCGGCTCTTACCTTCTGAACAGGTAACATCAAATCCATGGGTAGGGAAGGAGAAAACTCTGACGAGATTCCTCCTCATGCTCCCGTAATTAATCCTAATTCTTTCTCCGCCCTCAACGAGAGACCTTGAGAAAGAGCCTTGCTGCTGCAAAGCCATTAGAATCTCTGAGCTTGTCCCAGCCTTGCGCCTCTCTTCTGATTGGCTGATGTCAGGTTAGGGTCTCTCTGTGTGGTCGCCACCGACCTATCACTATCTCCTAATAGGCTGAGATCCTGCAACAGGCCTTTGTGATGTCACTACCCTCCTTCCATCCTCTGCAACGCTGGTGTCCTGGCCCTGGTGAGCCTCTTTGGATGTGTGAGTGGTATGATGTAGGGCAGTGGTCTCCAACCTTTTTACACCCAAGATCACTTTTTAAATGACAGAACAAGCCAAGATCTACCGTCCCGCCCCTTCCTTGAAGCCCTGCCCCCTCTATTCTCCTCCTCTCCATCACTTGCTATCCCCAACCCTTATACTGCTGCGCTTTTTTTTTTTTTTTTTTCTTTTCAATTCTTCTGTAGGAAGAGGTTTTTCCAACATTTGGCCTGTCTAGACTGGACCAAATGTCAGAAAAAACCCTTCTTTTGGAAGCTCCCTTATTCCTCGTGGAAAGAGGAATATAGGGGTGACCAAAAGAGCCTGTTTGCTCTTCCACTAAAAAAAGCAGAAGAACAAATGCATCCCTGGATTCAGAAGAGTTTTTCTGGGATATTTCCGGAATCCTGAAAAACTCCTGCAGTCTAGCCGTACTCTTGCTGGGTTGAGACAGGATGTGTAGGATTTGGGTGTGGGAAGAGGTGAGAGGTGCAAGCTCTGGGAGGAAATCTGGATGCAGGAGGAGGTGGAGAAGGGGACGCTGGCTCGGGGAGGGGGCTCCAGGCCGGGCAGTGTTGGGGTCAGATGTAGGGTTGGGGTACCAAGCAAGCTACAGGCTTGTGGATGTGAGGGTTCAGGAATTTGGTTTAGGGTATCTGAGGGGCTCAGGGCAGGGGGTTTCAGTGTATGATAGGCTCAGATCTAGGGTCTGGGGGAAGGAGGAGTGCAGGAGTGTTATGATGCTGTGGCCAGATGGGGGCTTGGCCCCAATTGGGGGTTTGTTGGCCAGGCTTCATTTTTAAATAAAATACTGTGTCAAACAAAAAGTTTCTGCATTGTCTTTATTTCTGAGAAGGGCAGGGAACTTGTTTTGAGTCAGGGGTCACTGACCCAAGAAAAGTCAGTTGGGGCCACACAAGTGAGATGCAAAGAAAACCTCCTCCAACCCCCAAGCTTCACTAATGTGGCCCCAACTGTGTTGGTGGGAGCAGGGGACATAGTACTGGGGAAGGGTGGTAGTGGGTGCTTTGGGAGGGGACAGGGTGCCAGTGGGGACAGAGTTCTGTGGCTGGGGGTAGGGGACAGGGAACATCGTGCTGGGAGGGCAGAGGACAGAGTTCTGCAGCAGGGGTCAGAGTGCCAGTGGGGACAGGTTTCTGCAGCTGGGGACAGGGTGCCAGGGGGGACAGAGTTCTGTGGCTCGGGACAGGGAGTGGGGACAGAGTTGGGGGAGTGGGGATGGGAATGGGGACAGAGTTCTGTAGCTGTGGATGGGAATGGGGACAGAGTTCTGTGGCAGGAGAGTGGGGACAGAGTTCTGTGGCTGGGGAGAGGGGGCAGGGTGCCTGTGGGGGCAGGGGAGTGGAGACAGGGGGCAGGGTGCCAGTGGAGGCAGAGAGTCCCCTGCATCTGCCTCCTCCCAGGATTCCCCCCCGAGGGAAGCCAGCGCATGCCCCCTCCGGGCCCGACTCCCCTTCCCGCCCCCCCTGCGGCACAGGGAACCCCCCGCGCACGCCTGCCCCGGGGCCGAGACACCTCTCTCCTTCCCCCCCGGCGCAGGGAAACCCCGCGTGCGTGCCTGCCCCGGGGCCAACTCACCCCTCCTGCACCGGTGCAGGGAAGTCGCTGTGCTCCTCCTCCAGGACTGACGCCCCCTCCCACAGCGTGCCCCACAGAGCAGCCAGTGCACTTCCCGAACCCCCGGAAGTGGCGCTAAGCTGCGGGACTTCCGTCCATCTGCGGGAAGCCAGCACTACCTCCATTTTCACTGGAGGTAGGTAGTGGGGCTCCTCGGGGGTGGGAGGAAAATGGGGGGGCGGGTCCGGACGCCTCATGATCGACTGGTCGAGGCCTCGCAATCGACCTGTTGGTGACCACGGCCCTAACCCTTTGATAGCCAGAATCTGGGATTTGATCGTGGGATGCATCATTGACTGCCTGTTCTGTTAATTCCCTCTGAAGCATCTAGCACTAGCCACTGCTGCAAGATAGGATACTTGACTAGATTAATCATTAGTCTGATCCAGTATAGCAGTTCTAAGTACCATATGTCTTAAAGCTGCCCCAATGCCAATCTATCCCTGCAACTTCTACCCATGCCTGGGCTTTTTTGTGTGTCTGCTCCTCTTGATGTTGGTGATACTCTGTATGACATCCCCTCCCCCATATAGCCCTTCTTCTGATGGGTGAAGGCCAAAATCTGCATTGACTAAGAGGCTTAAAGGGAACTCTTTCCCTATAAGCAGCTGATAGGCAGGATGGGAACAATGTGGCTGTATCCTCTCTAGCCCACCTGGATGCCATGGCTGGAGCTGAATTGGCTGTCACTTCCACACCCTCCCATGAAGAGGTCTGGTTTCAGACACCAGTGTGTTAGGGGGATAAATGTTTAAAAGGATTGCACAACTGAGGGATGGTGCCAACACTGTTTTAGGACTGAAAAGCTGTTTGAACAGATGGCTGCACCGAGGTACGGTGGAGATAATGATCAGTAAGAACCTGATAGAAAATGCAGTGGAGAAAGCCTATTGGGACCAACTGGGGAGAAGTGACTGCCAGGGCGGATGAGCAATAAACTATCTCCAAGAGTCTCCGGACAGAAACTCTCAAGGAGTAGCCAAGCACCCTGGCAGGGCCACACCCAACTGCAGAAAGGTATAGACCAGGCCTGGGCAAAATACGGCTAAGGTTCGGACAGTCCAGTATTTTCGCCTCCTGTCCGTTAAAAAAATTCAGAAAATACCGGACACCTAAAATGTCCGGTATTTTCTGATTTTTTCCCGGCCAGGAGGCGAAAATACCAGGTGCTTACCTGGTTCCGCAGGGGAGCTGTCTGGCCCGGAGCAGGAAGATGAGATGGTGGAGGGCCACCAGCGGCCACCAGCAGCCTGTTAGGGCTAAAAAGTCTCAAAAGCATTTTTTAAAGGGGCTATATTATATTTATATATATATATATATATATATACATTTTGCTTCATAACTCTCAGGGTCCTTTTTTTTTTTCTCTCAACAACTTTGGTTTCCCCCTCCCCCCTTTTTTTTCCTCAACAGAATTTTTTCCCTGGTGTTTTTTTGGGGGGGAAGAGGGGTGTTTGGTATTTTTGGTTAAACCATCTGGCAACCCTAAATACGGCCCATGGGCTGGATGCAGGCTGGATGCGGCTTACGAAGCCACTAGATCTGGCCTATGGAGGCAGCAGGGAGCCCCAGGCAGGCTCCCCTACTTGCCCTGCAGCCCCGTGCGCTGTGCAGAAACACGGCTGCAGGGTTCTGTTTCTGTTTTAAAACTGGAGGGGAGGGGGAAGTTTCAGGAGCTGCCCTGCACCCAACACAATCCCACTGGTCAGTTTCTGGCCAGAAACCAGCCAATGGGAGCTTCTTGTTGGAATAACAGACAGCCAAAAAGAACCACGCCCCTTCTCTGCTCAGTTATTCAATGAAGCACATGGCCAGGTAAGCAAGCAGTCTGGCTGGGAAATGTTTTAAACTCTGCAAGCCTTAGCTCTGCAGGCAGGCTAGTTTGGCAGCTGGCAGGTAAGTCTCTTGGCCACAGCCTGCTTCTGGCACCCCAGCCCTTTCCTGCCCCCCCCCCAACATACCCAAACCGTCTGTCCCTCTCTAACACCCATACCCCCTCCCAGATCACAATACCTTCCTACCTTAGGTCACATCCCAAACCCCTGCACTCCAGTCCCTTGCCCTAGTCACAACCGCCTCCTTCACTCAAACTCCCTCCCAGACTCCAGTCTCCCTCCTGCACCCCAATCTCTTACCCCAATCTCTCTTCTGCACCCAACCTCCATCACAGACTCTGCATTTCCTCCATTAATATCATGGAAGAGTGCAGCTCTCGACCACTTTCCAAAACCTTGGAGTTGCCCCCCCAGCAAAAATTATTGCCCACCCCTTGTATAGACACTGAGATCAGCTCTAGGAAGACTCATCTTAAGGGACTTGCCCCAGCCCCAGGTGTTCACCTGCCTTGGGTGTGCGAACCCAACATTATATGAAATTTGCCTCTATGGGGAGGAAAGTATGCCAACTTCCTGCCCCTTCTTCCCAGTTAGAAATTATATAAATGGGGTCATATCACACACCAGAAATAAGTTTGTTAGCTCCAAAGGTGTATTTAAGTGGTTAAAGAAAGAGCAAACAGAACAAAGCAGGTTACAAACAAAATAATACAAAGCATGCAAACTAAGCTGGATTCACTAAACAAATTGGTTACAATAAATAATTCCCCACCCTAGATGCTGTTTTAAATAGATTCCTTCACAGGCTCAGGGTATCTTTTTAGTTTGTGTCCAGCAGCCTTTCCCACTACTCCCTCAGTTTGTCTTTTTTGTCTCTCCAGGTGATTTCAAGTATCTCTTTGGGTGGGGACATGGGGAAGAAGCAAAGTGAAGACCCGGATTGTTTTGCTCCCCGCCCTTACATAGGATTTCCAGAAGGCAGTAATCATTTGTTCAATTCCCCCCACCTTCCAGTGGAAGAGTTCAGCAGTCCAAGATGGAGGTTAGTATCAGGTGACTAGATCACCTGACTGTAGCATTATCCATGAGTCAGTGGCAGTATGGAGTGTGTACAGAAGTCCAAACCTTTTCACGATTCATTATCCTTGCTGATGGGCTATCAGGCCTGTCTGGCTTTTCCATTGTTGTACCTGAAAGGTTAGCAGTGGCCATCACCCAAAATAGCATAGCTGAAATAAGATACATTAGTCAATATTCCTGACTTATGATATAATCATGCAACTAGGAAAATCGTACTCAGTAAACCTTGTGTAAGTTATTTTCCATAAAGAATATGGTGTAATGTCACTCCCATGAGATTACTGTCAGAGGATTAATCACTCACCAATACACAGGCAGTCTGCCTAAAATCCTTTTTTGGCTTTGGTTATACAACCCCCAAATGTTATCATGGGGAGTCTCCCAGTCCATAGCAATCTCCGGTGGTGGAGCAGGGCCGCTGCTTGCCCTGGGGCCAGGGCTAGGCTAGCAGAGGGCTGAGGGTCAAGATTGCCAGGCACAGAAGGAAGTCAGAGGGGCCATTGCTGGGCTAGCAGGGGGCTGTGGGTTGAATTTGTCAGGCATAGGAAGAGGTCAGAGGAGCCAGTCCTGGGCTAGCAGGGGGCTCTGGGTCAGGTTTGCTAGGCACAGGAAGAAGTTAGAGGAGCCAGGGCATGGCTAGCAGGGCCTGAGAGTCAGGTTTGCAGGGCACTAGCAGGGTTGGTGGTGGGAGGAAGGACCAGATAGTACACTGCCTTCATGCAGAGTCCAAATGGGACGTGGCAGAAGTGGAAACAGGAAAGGGAAGGGGGACTTATGCCTCAAATTCCTTGTCACCGTGCACATCAGGGAAGTCATGGCCAGAGCAACCGCCACCATGCACACTCTCGTCCAGCCCTGCAGCTGCCCCTGCCAGGCACTACGTGCCCAAGGGCTGCCCTTTCAGTCACAGCTGGCCAAGACATTGTGCTCCCTATATGGGAGCCAAGCTGAGAGCTACCCACAAGGCACTGGCTTATGCTAGCAAGACCAGGCACTTGTCAGAGCCATGGGTCAGCCAGAGCTGACCACCCGGCTAATATCATCTGCCTGCCTCCACTGAGCACCCCCAATAGCACTGGGCTCACAGGAATCCCCACTAGAAGTGCCAGGACTGTGATCCTGGCCTCAGGCAGGTCCCAAGCCATGGGAGACCCAGGGAGGAGGCAGCCAAGCCAGACCCTGGGAACATGGGCGGGAGGAGGAAAAAAGAGCAATGAGGCAGGAGCTGCCCAACATTCTCACAGGTCAAAGGGGGGCACCCCTACTTGGCTGAGAGAGGCACACTGACGTGGCCTAGCCATGGGGCATGCTTGTGCTACCTGGGGACAGGTGTGTTCCTCAGCCTTGATGCTTAGCCACACCTGATTGGAATGCATCCGTACCTTCCCCCAGCCAAACAAGGGCAGTGGCTTAGTTATGGCCATCATGGAGAGCTTGAGCCAATGAATAGATGGGGAAGAAGGGGATGGGGAACAAGCCTGTGAAGATTTGGAGAGGGGAGGAGAATGAAGACAGCCCAGGAGCTCTCAGGATACTGGCAGATGGGGCTGCCCAAGAGGTTTGCACCTGTGGGGACAGAGAGTCTGGTGTCTAGCCAGGTGCTGTACCAGAGGAAGGGCATCGAGAACTGCTGCCAGACCCTGACCTGGGGCTGCTCCTGGCCAGGGTTAACTCTAATCCTGCTTGGGAGGGAGGGCTGGAGTTTGTGCAGACATGGGACTGAGACCCATCTCCAACCCTAGGATCTCTCTCCCCTCCCCAAAGCCGTGTGTGTGTGTGTGTGTGTGTGGGGTTCTAAAGCACCTCCTTTCACTAGGAATGGATTTGACCCAAGCTCTTAACTGCCCGGTGGACAAGAAGCCAGAGTGGGATTGTAACTCTGGGACTCCATCCAGGCCAGTAACAAACAGCCTTGTTAGAAAACCTCAGCCTGCCCCTGACAGCCCTAGGTCATCTGCAGGCCAGACTGAAAGAGGGGCTCACTCCTGACTAGGACCCTACCAAATACATGTCCCTTCCTGCTGGTTATTTTGGGAATTAGCTCAGGTCCTTCCACGGGACACCTTTGCCATTGCTCCCACTCTGTGACCTGCGTTGCTCCCCAGACCACAGTGCCCCCCAGGCACTGCCCTCTGGGTGTGCCCCGCTCTGTTGCCTCCACCCTTTGAGGGGCCAGCAGCTCATAATCCAGCCACTCATCTTGGGGGCCGGCTATTGTCACATGTCCAGTCCCTTATGCCAGTGCAAACCGCAGTCTGAGCTGGCCACTTCTCTCAGTGGCAAGGGTCCCCAACCCTCTCTGCCAGCTATAGGGTCCCTGAGTTAGGACCCAGGCCCACCTGCTACTCTGGGTCCTGACCCAGGGCCCCTATAGCTGTCAGCCATTCACTGCCCCTCCTCTGTTGCCTCTTTTCCCTGGGCCTCTTCCGTTGTAGCCCTAGCACTTTGTCTGCCCTTCCTACAGGGTCTCAGTCTGGCTTGATGCTCCTTGCCCAGCACTGCTCTACTACAGTTCTCCTAGACAGCCAGTCCACAGGCCAGGGAGAGAATGCCTCTCTTTAGCTGCCCTTTATATATGGCCCCCTGCTGGCCCTGACTGGCTTCTGCAACTAGCCACCTCCTGATTGACTCTTAGGGCATGTCAACACAGTAGCGTTATTTCAATATAACAGAGTGTGCATCTACACAACAAGCCCATTATTTTGAAATAATTTTGAAATAACAAGCTTCTTACTTTGACTTCTGTAACTCTCTAAGGGAAGTCGAAGCCTCCCTCTCCCACCAGCCACTGCAGTCCCAAGGCATCATGGGAGAGAGAGCCCACTAAAATAAAAAAATCAATAATAGTACATAAGAACATAAGAACGGCCGTACCGGGTCAGACCAAAGGTCCATCTAGCCCAGTATCCTGTCTGCCGACAGTGGCCAGCACCAGGTGCCCCAGAGGTGGACCAAGACAATGATCAAGCGATTTGTCTCCTGCCATCCTCTCCAGCCTCTGACAAACAGAGGCCAAGGACACCATTTTATCCCCTGGCTAATAGCCTTTATGGACCTAACCTCCATGAAATTATCTAGCTTCTCTTAAACTCTGTTATATTCCTAGCCTTCACAGCCTCCTCTGGCAAGGAGTTCCACAGGCTGACTACACGCTGTGTGAAGAAGAACTTTCTTTTATTAGTTTTAAACCTGCTACCCATTAATTTCATTTGGTGTCCTCTAGTTCTTCTATTTAGGAACTGATAAATAACTTTTCTTTATCGGCCCTCTCCACACCACTCATGATTTTATACACCTCTATCATATCCCCTCAGTCTCCTCTTTTCTAAACTGAAAAGTCCCAGTCGCTTAACCTCTCCTCATATGGGACCTGTTCCAAACCCCTAATCATTTTAGTTGCCCTTTCTGAACCCTTTCCAAGGCCAAAATATCTTTTTGAGGTGAGGAGACCACATCTGTACACAGTATTCAAGATGTGGGCGTACCATAGTTTTATACAGGGGCAGTAAGATATTCTGGTCTTATTTTCTATCCCTTTCTTAATAATACCTAGCATCCTATTTGCCTTTTTGACCGCCGCTGCACACTGTGTGGAAGTTTTCAGAGAACTGTCCACGATAACTCCAAGATCTCTTTCCTGATTTGTCGTAGCCAAATTAGCCCCCATCATACTGTACGTATAGTTGGGGTTATTTTTCCCAATGTGCATTACTTTACACTTATCCACATTAAATTTCATTTGCCATTTTGTTGCCCAATCACTCAGTTTGGTGAGATCTTCTTGGAGTCCCTTACAGTCTGCTTCTGTCTTGACTATCCTAAACAGTTTGGTATCATCTGCAAACTTTACCACCTCACTGCTTACCCCTTTCTCCAGATCATTTATGAATAAGTTGAACAGGATTGGTCCTAGGACTGACCCTTGGGGACACCACTAGTTACCCTCTCCATTCTGAAAATTTACCATTTATTCCTACCCTTTGTTTCCTGTCTTTTAACCAGTTCTCAATCCAAGAAAGGACCTTCCCTCTTATGGCCATGTAATTTACACAAGAGCCTTTGGTGAGGGACCTTGTCAAAGGCTTTCTGGAAATCTAAGTATACTATATCTACTGGATCCCCTTGTCCGCATGTTTGTTAACCCCTTCAAAGAACTCTAATAGATTAGTAAGACAGGATTTCCCTTTACAGAAACCATGTTGACTTTTGTCCAACAAATTATGTTCTTCTACATGCTTCACAATTTTATTCTTTACTATTGTTTCGACTAATTTGCCCGGTACTGAAGTTAGACTTACTGTCTGTAATTGCCCTGATCGCCTCTAGAGCCCTTTTTTAAATATTGGTGTCACGTTGGCTACCTTCCAGTCATTAGGTACGAAGCCAATTTAAGGGATAGGTTACAAACCACAGATAATAGTTCAGCAATTTCCCATTTGAGTTCTTTTAGAACCCTTGGATGAATGCCATCCGGTCCCGAGATTTGTTAACATTAAGTTTTTCTATTTGTTCCAAAACCTCCTCTAATGACACTTCAATCCGGACAGTTCTCAGATTCATTACCCACAAAGGACGGTGCAGATTTGGGAATTTCCTCAACGCCCTCAGCCGTGAAGACTGAAGCAAAGAAATCATTTAGTTTCTCCGCAATGGCTTTATCGTCCTTGATTGTGCCTTTTATAGTTCGATCGTCTAGGGGACCCACAGGTTTTTTAGCAGGCTTCCTGCTTCTAATGTACTTAAAAAACATTTTGTTATTACTTTTTGAGTTTTTGGCTAGCTGTACCTCTAGTAGGGAATTCAACTATCCCTAAGCAGCCAATAGGAATTGATATTGACTGAAAAACGTTGCATGGCAGAGTTTTGGTCCAGTGATTCACTGAGTAGTTGATGGACACAGACACAACAAGGGGCAGATATTTATGGGCCAGTGAAGGGCTGGGCCCTGTTCATGAAAACTCTGCAGCTGCTGGGGGTTCCAGACCCAGGACTGGCCTGAGCACTGGAATGCACACGAGAGAGGGTGTGACAGTCAGATGGTACCATAGTACCGGTACCATGCTCGGGTCACGCTCCGGGGTAACAACTCTGCCCCACTGGCTGGAGCCCCAAACAGCCCACCACTGCCACTGGGAAGAGCGGGGCAGAGGCGGAAGGGACTACAGCTCCCATGAAACACTCGGGGGGGGGGGAAGGGGGTTCAACTCCCGTGGTGCATTGAGGAACGAGTCTGTCACTGCTGCATGGTAGTGGCTCCTCTTGTGTCCCCCTTGTGGCGCTTGCCCAAAGGATGCAAGCGCCCCTTCCACTGACTGGAAGTGATGTTGGCACGGTCCATGATTTGATAGCAACTGACTGGGAACCGCTGAAAGCTGCCCGGGAACAGCCCCCAGAATCCCTTAGCTCTGGTGAGCGCTCAGCTTGCCCCGATTCTGCCACTGGTGAGTAGGTTTGCCAGGTATCCAGTTTTGAACTGGACAGTCCAGTATTTGAGCTTTCTGTTCGGGAAACAAATTGAGCAAATAGAAATGGGAAAATATAAATGTCCGGTATTTTCTAGATCAGATGTAATGTAGATTGTGATGTCATGTCAAGTGTGTCCGGTATTTTCTAGATCAGATGTAATGTAGATTGTGATGTCATGTCAAGTGTGTCCGGTATCTTTGTTGAAACCATCCGGAACCCGACTGGTGAGTAGCGGGGAGACCAGAGTCCGGGGCGTGGAGCTGGGAAAGGGTAAGACTGGGGCGCTCAGCTAGGACGGGCTGGAGCCGGTGGCTCCCTGCGGCGGCGCATTAAGCACAGCCGCGTGGGGTGCAGAGCAGGGACAGCAGCTGAGGGCGACGGAAGCCGGAACCGCTCCCACAATGCACCGCTGTGCTCCTTGCTGGGGGGCGGTGCTGCACTCGAACTCTGTTGCGAGTCATGACGTCACACGGAGCGGGTCGCCAGAAATTCACGCACTGGTGAAGATAGGCGAGCGAGGCGCTGCGTGGTGAAAGATGCGGTGTTCCTCCGAGCCAAGAGCGCCCATCAGCCACTGCGACCCCCGTAGCACCATGGGAGTTGTAGTGTCTCTGGGCCTGTATCCCATCAGCCCCTGCAGCCGCATGGCACCATGGGCGTTGTGGTGTTTCCCGGTCAAGAGCTCCGCGCAGCAGGGTGTGGCTGCGCACGCGGCGCTGGGCGGGCGGTGCCGCCATGGGAGGAAGGTCGAAGAAGCGCAAGGCGCAGCCAGGTTCCAAGCATGATGCTGCCCAGCGCCGAGCCTGCCCCTTAGCGTGAAGGGTCCGGTTGCTGTGCCCCCCTGCCCCGCCTGGGACTCAGCCCTCAGGCGCCCGGGGTAGGGGAGCTCCGCACAGCACGGCCCGAGCCTGGCAGCCCAGCCCGCCCCCACGGGCACATGTCGCTGCGGGGAGCTGAGGTGTTGCGGAGAAGGGGCTGAACATCCTCTGGGGGGGCAGTTTGGGGGCCTCTCCAGTAACCGTCTGGCGGGGGAGGTTTTTGCCCTTACAGGCTATGAAGAGGGGGCGGGAGATGGCGGAAGAGGAAGTGACATCATCAGTCCGGATGCCAAGCCTGGAACGCTAGGGGGCTCGGTTTCGTTGTGCGTGAGTCACTCCCAGCATGAGCGATGCATCCCGGGAGTTGTAGTTTTCACAGTGCTGGTTCCTCGGGTCCGAGCGTCACTAGTGTGTTGCAGCCCAGCACATCGTAGCCCAGCCCCCACCCCACCCAGCATGACACAGCCCAGCCCACAAACTGCATCACAGGCTGGCCCCGTCGGACCCCTCAGATCCTTCTTTCCTCCCCTTCCTTAGCCAACCCCAGCCCAGCCTGCATCCCTATTCCCCCCATTTCTCCAGTCCATTTCTAATAATCCTCAGCCCAGCCTGCACCCACATTAGTGTCCTTCCCTCCAGTCCATACTCTTATCCCAGGGGCCCCTCAGTTTCCCTTCCTCTCCACAACACCCAGCCCAACCTGCACCCCCCAGTCCATGCCCCCATTTGTGGGGTCCATCAGCCCTTCTTTTCCTCCCTACAACATTCCCCAGCTCACCTCAACCTGCACCCTAGCTCTAGCCCTACGTTTCCCCTGTTCGTAGGACCCCCTTGGTCTAATTTGCTTCCTTCCCAACCCACAATCCCTCCTCCCACACTCCTGTCCCACCAGCAATGGGACCTGTCAGCCTCCCTTATTCATTCTGTTCCTAGCACCCTGAACTTCCCCCCTCAGTCCTCCTCTTCCTCCCTGACATCCTCCAGCCTGCCATATCCTTCCCTAATCTGCCTCTAGTGGATCCCTCCATTCATGGGATCCCTTAACCCCCAACACTCCCCAATTCTTGTTCCCCCTTGAACTTGCCAAGTTCACCTTCTCTGCCAATGTGGGGTCCTCAAACACTCTTCCACCCTGCCCTTCATCATGGGGCCTCTAAATTACCACAATCCCTCCATGCCCTTGTGTACTTAGATCCCTCCACGCGACAGTACAGCCGCCAATACTATAAATTCAAGATAGACATATTTATGTGGGGAACCTAAATTGCTTATTGAACTTCTCCATTGTTCAGCCCAGCTAAGACTCTCCCCTTTCCTGTCCTGCTGTCTCCCTCCACAGAACAGGGGGAAGTTTGCTTGGCATGCATTCCCCACAGAGGTGGTCTCAGGAACCACAAAAAAGTAGGGCACGCCTGGCAGTAGATTTCTTCACAGGCCATGAGCTTCTTTTTTGGCATGGAGCCCTGTGGCATTGAGGCTGGGAAAGGGATAGTAGTCTACTCTGTAGAGTTACTATTTTGGATACCGGCTCAATGTAGTCTACTCTGTAGCGTTACTAATTTGGATACCTTTCTACTCTAGCTGTATTCCTGCAGTGGCCGTGAAAGGGCATGGCTGATGGTAGGAGTCTGTGATATCTTATATGCGAGAAGAAGAGGTTATGCACCATTGCTGACTGAGCTGCTAACTTGTTTGTTCTTCCCCCTTGTGCTGACTTCAGTATCAAGGCATAAGAAGTCAACCATTCGAGTCTCCTCCCATCACATGAACGAAAGACAGCATGAATGAGAGCAGTAAGGTTGGGAGAATGATGAATGGGAGGCAAGAACTGTCGAGTTGAGAGCAGAGCTACCACCACTGTCACTGAGATAAGTGTTTCATTTGGAGAAAACTGAGCTAATGGCTCACCTGGATGCAGGTAGGGACGTGCTGTTTGCTTAGGAAGCCAGCCCTAGCTGAGGTTCCCGACTAGCAACTTTGGTTATGAGAGAAACAGGGTTCCCATTTGTAGGTGCTGCTCATTTCTCTGGGGGAACAATGTGTCCACCTTAGCAGAGACTTGGATTGAGGATGATGATGCTCAGTGGTGAGTTGTTTGCCTTCCTCCCACGTGTTTCTCTCTTCTCATTCTGTTGTGTTGGCCAGCATGTTCTGTCTGTCTGTCTGTCTCTGTCTGTGTCTTTGTCCTTGTCTGTTTCTTTTGTCTCCTTCTACAGAACCCTTGCAGGCATTCTAGGTGTGCATCCCCACAGGTTAAGTGTCAGGAGCCAACAGGAATTATGGTGGCACATAAAAGGCGCAAGATAGAGGATGTGGGAGTGGTGCTGTGCCTCAAACATTCCTCCACCCTGCCCTGAGTGTTCATGAAGTGGGCCCCATATAGATGGTAGAGGGGAGCAGGGATCAAGGGATATTTGCCTAGCAATAGAGCTTAGTGTAGCGACAGCTCATGCTGGGCTTTTTCTGGTGTGCTTGCAGAGGAATCTATTCAGGGGCCACAGCCAGAGAGGAAATTGGCAGAGACGGCCTTGAGCAGGCTGGGCATGGTTCTTGGGAGACATGAACGATCCTCACCTTTGGCCTTCACATCGCTGTGTGTGAGTAAGCAAGGAGTGCTTTGAATTCCTCTTCTGTACTGGCAGTAGGTTTCTTCACAGACTTTTAGCTTCCTGCTTGGGCATAGAGCCCTGTGGTACTGAGGCTGTGGAAGGGACTGTATTCAGCTCTACATAGTGACTGTTTTGGATGTAGGTTCAACGGGCTCCTTTCTAGTTGTATTCCTGCAGTGGCAGAGAAAGGGAGTGGCTGATGGTGATAGCATTAGGGATATATTATCAACCACCTGATCAGGACAGAGATAGTGACTATGAAATGCTAAGGGAGATTAGAGAGGCTATCGAAGTTAAAAACTCAATAATAGTAGGGAATTCAACTATCCCCATGTTGACTGGATACACATCACCCCAGTATGAGATGCAGAGAGAAAATTTCTTGATACCTTAAATGACTGCTTCTTGGAGCAGCTGGTTCTGGAACCCACAAAGGGAGAGGCAGTTCTTGATTTAGTCCTAAATGGAGTGCAGGATCTGGTCCAAGAGGTAAATATAACTGGACTGCTTGGAAATAGTGACCATAATGTAATAAAATTTAACATCCCTGTGGTGGGAAAAACACCTCAGCAGCCCAACACTGTGGCATTTAAGTTCAGGAAGGGGAATTACACATAAATGAGGAGGTTAGTTAAACAGAATTTAAAAGGTACAGTGAGAAAAGTAAAATCTCTGCAAGCTGTATGGAAACTTTTCAAAGACACCATAATAGAAGCCCAACTTAAATGTATACCCCAAATTAAAAAACACAGTAAGCAAACCAAAAATGTGCCACCCTGGCTTGTCTTAACCAAGTAAAAGAAGCAGTGGGAGATAAAAAGAAATCTTTTAAAAAATGGAAGTCAAATCATAGTGAGGAAAATAGAAAGGAGCATAAACTTTGCTAAATTAAGTGTAAAAATATAATAATAAAAGCCAAAACGAAGTTTGAAGAACAGTTAGCCAAAAACTCAAAAATAATTAGCAAAATGTTTTTTAAGTACACCAGGAGCAAGAAGCCAGCTAAACAACCAGTGAGGCCCTTGGACAATCGAGTTGTTAAAGGAGCACTCAAAGATGATAAAATCATTGTGGAGAAGCTAAATGAATTCTTTGCATCAGTCTTTAAAGCTGAGGATATTGGGGAGATTCCCAAACCTGAGCCATTCTTTTTAGGTGACAAATCTGAGGAATTGTCCCAGACTGAGGTGTCCTTTCATTAGAGGAGGTTTTGGAACACATTGATAAACTTAACAGTAACAAGCCACAGGGACCAGATGACATTCACCCAAGAGTTCTGAAAGAACTCAAATTTGAAATTGCAGAACTATTAACTGTGGTTTGTAACCTATCCTTTAAATCAGCTTCCGTACCTAATGACTGAACGATAGCTAACGTGATGCCAATATTTCTCTTGTTGCTCTCTCATATTGGCCAATACGTTCTCTCTGTCTGTTTCTGTCTGTGTCTTTGTCCTTGCTCTGCTTCTACCGTGTCCTTCTATGGAATACTTGCAGGCATTCTAGGTGAGCAACTCCACGGGTTAAGGTCTCAGGAGCCAATGGGAATCATGCAGGTACGCAAATCGTGCAAGTTAGAGGAAGGGAGAGCGGTACTGTGTCATGGCTGACTCACTCAGTGTTCATGGATGGGCCCCGATATAGATGGGAGAAGGGGCAGGGCTAACGGATAGAATTGCCGCAGCCATGGACCTTAGTGAGTGAGAGCTCACACTGGTCTTTTTCTGCTGCGCTTGCAGAGGAATCAGTGCGGGACCATGGCCAGAGAAGAAACCGTCCGAGATGGACTTGAGCTGCCTGTACGTGATTCGTGGGACACGTGAAGGGTCCCCAGCGTTCGGCCTTCCCATGGCTCTGTGTGAGTAAGAGATGCGTGCTTTGAAATCTTCAACTGTCCTGGCAGTAGGTTTTTTCTGAGACCGAGAGCTTCCTGCTGGGGCACGAAGCCTGGTGGCTTGGGGACTGGTGAAGGGGCAGTAGTCGGTTCAACAGAGCGTGGATACAGATTCAAGGCCTCCTTTCTTTCCGTGTTCCTGCAGTGGCAGCGGGAGGGGGGCGGCCGACGGTGGGAGGCTGCGGTGCATTCTAGGGGAGAAGAAGCAATGCCGCGTCCTTGCGGACTGAAACGCTAAGTTGTTTGTTTGTTTTTCCCCCTTTGCTGGGTTCGGTAGCAAGCGATAAGAAATCAACTGTCCCGGTGTCCTCCCGTCTGGGGATGGAACGAAAATGAGAACAGCGAGCTCAGGAGCTTGCTCGAAGCGAGGCGAGAACCGTCCAGCTGGGAGCGGAGCAGCCATCGCTGTCACGGAGATAAGTGTCGGGTTTGGAAATCTCTCGGCTTATGGCCCACTCGGTTCTAGGAAGGGAAGTGACGTTTGCTTAGACAGCAAGTCCGAGTGGAGGTTCCCGAGGTGCTGCCTTGGTTTTGGGAAAAACAGGGCTCCTGTCTGTCGGGGTGCTGGTTTCTCTGGAACGCGGTGTCCTTCTCAGCAGACGCTTGGATCAGGGAGGAAGACACAAGGTGGTAAGGTTTCTGGCTGCCTCTCGTGTGTTTCTCTCTTGTTGCTCTCTCGTATTGGCCAATACGTTCTGTCTGTCTGTTTCTGTCTGTGTCTTTGTCCTTGCTCTGCTTCTGCCGTGTCCTTCTACAGGACACTCGCAGGCATTCCAGGTGAGCATCTCCATGGGTTAAGGGCTCAGGAGCCAACGGGAATTATGCAGGTATGCCAGTCGCACAAGGGAGAGCGGTGGTGTGTCATGGCTGACTGACTCAGTGTTCTGGTAGTGGGCCCAATATGGAGGGAAGGGGGGGGAAGGGCTAAAGGATAGAATTTCGGCAGCCACGGACCTTAGTGAGTGAGAGCTCACGCTGGTCTTTTTCTGCCGTGCTTGCAGAGGAATCAATGCAGGGCCATGGCCAGAGAAGAAACCATCTGAGATGGACTTGAGCTGCCGGGATGTGATTCTCGGGACACGTGAAGGGTCCTCAGCGTTCGGCCTTCCCATGGCTCCGTGTGAGTAAGAGATGCGTGCTCTGAAATCTTCAACCATCCTGGCAGTAGGTTTCTTCTGAGGCAGAGAGCTTCCTGCTGGGGCACAGAGCCTGGTGGCTTGGGGACTGGTGAAGGGGCAGTTGTCGGTCCAGGACCAAGTTTCTCAACCAGGGACGTGCCCGCCTGCAGGGCGGGGCGGGCAGGGCTTAGCAGAGAAGGATGTTCTTCCTCCTGTGGCCTTGAGTATTGGCCTGTGGTCTGATCTCTGAACAAAGCCCAAGCCAGGCAGCGTGGGAGCTGGTTCCCTCCGCCCTGGGGTCGGGTTGTGTGAGAAACGGGGCAGGGAGAGGCCTGAGCTGGGAGAATGGGGAGCAGGAGGCTCCTAGAGGATTGCTGTCAGGCCAGGTTCCCATAGGGTGGCCATTTGTCCTCTTTTCTAGAGGACAGGAATGTTTTTTGCTGCTCTGTCCTGTACTGATACGAAAGAGGATGCCTTTGTGGCCTCTAGTTTGGCTTCCTTTCACCTCTGGTCTCAGGAGCGGTGCACTCCGGAGAGCGCTCTGGCAAGAAGCCGGCGGGCTGGGGCATTCGGCTGCAGCTGCTCCCAGCCAAGCCGGGCTCCTGGGGCTCTCCTGCAGGTTGCCTTGCTAAGCAGCAGGTAGCCTGGCAAGTGAAAGGAGCAGACCGGGGGTGTACGTGTCCCCTTTCCGTACGGGGCTGCCCCAGCCCCTGGTATTCCCCCTGGTGCCCTTTCAGGAAGGTGGGGAAGGGGCTGCAGCCAGGCATACCGGGTCTTCTACATCTTGCCTGGACTCTAAGGGAGCGAGGGAAAAGCGTTCAGCTTGTGCCTTCCTCTCTCGCTTCTGCCTGCCCAGGGGAGGGCAGAGGAGGATGCAGACAGCTGTGAACTTTCCCCTTGGTCCCCAAAAGTCAGAGGCAGAAGAGCCGCAGAGACCCCTGAAGCCTCCACATTCCCCTGCCCCGAGCCCCTCACACACCCCAACCCAGACTCCTGCACCCCCACATCTCCAGCCCCCTACCATAAAACTCCTGCACGCCCCCACACCCCAACCTTGTGCCCTGAGCCAAACATATACCAAATGCCCTGCCCTGAGCCCCTCATACACTCTAACCCAGACTCCTGCACCCCCACATTCCCAACCCCCCTCCCATAAGATTGACAGAAGACGACTTGAATGTGTGCATGAAGTTGGATTTGACCAGTTGTGATGTAAACTTCAAAGAAATGCGCATAAAAGATGCAGCAGCAGCAGTCCCATTAAATAAAGCCTGTGAGATTATCAATAATATGAATGATAAATGAAACTTTGTCACTATTATTATTGACATAAGCGCTCAACAAAAGCCATATACGAATGCCCATTTGCATGACTTGTCAATTATCAATAATACTAATGATTAATAAGTTGTATATTTTCAACAATTGTATATTTTTAGTCATGCAAATGGGCATTCATATATGGCTTTTGTTGACCACTTGTTCAGAAGTTTGATGTAGTTTGGCTCTTTGGTTTGAAAAGGTTGCCGACCCCTGCACTAGAACATCACAGCCAGTGCCCCCGCCTGGCACAATACAACATAGCGTGGCCCTGCCTGGCCCCCTTCAGACCTCTTGTCATGTTACCAGAGTTTAAGGGAAGCAGCTAGGTCACTGCTGCACCCATGAGGGAGTGTTTGCCCCAAAAGTGGGTACAAAGGGGGCCATGTGAGGTGTCAAACGAAAGCTTACCTTCTACTGAGTCTGTATATTCTATTCATGTGATTGTGTAATATCTGTGTGTGGAGCTATAAACATGTATTCTGTATGGAGACTGGCAGTTTCTCTGTATGTGGTTGAGCAATGGGCTCAGCCTATGGACATGCTAATTAGCAAGGCTCCAGGGACAATAGGTCTCTTAAGTACCAGAGACCCACCTGGGAGGGAATCTATGTGCCTGGCCACTGACCATGTGACTGTCTCCAGCTTCGAAGGGATATAAAATATGCCATGTGGCCGACTCCATCTTGGTCTTCAGCTCAGCTCTTGTTCCTAGAGGCAGCCTTGCAAGGAACCACGAGCTGGAAAGAACTGTGGACCCATCCTGACATAGGATGTACACCAAAGACTTTTAAGCCAGCAGTTATAACATCTCTGCTGCAAGCCTGCACAGAGAACTGGGAGATTCGATGCATGTAATGTACGATACTTTAACAGCCTTACTCTCAGGCTTTTCTTTCTTTTAGTAATAAACCTTTAGATGTTAGATTCTAAAGGATTGGCTCAGCGTGATTTGTGGGTAAGATCCAGAGGGTAAATTGATCAGGACCTGTGGCTGGTTTCTTGGGACTGGACAGAACCTGTTCGGGGAAGGTGAGATTGGGTTCTAAAACCACTCACTTGTGTGTTAGGCCCAGGGCTGTTTGGGGCACGGAGAGAGCTGGGGTGTCAGAGGGGTTTGCTCGTGAGGCTTCTGGCTGGCCAGGCTGGCAGCAGAAGTGCTCGGTGTGACTGGTTTGTGGCCTAGTTGGGAAGGTCTCCAGTCAGGGGCTGTAAGGAGCCCCAAGTTTGAACAACTCGCCCTGAGCGGACGCCCTCAGCTGTGCCCAGACCCGGCCTGGTCCGTCACACCTCTCAGTTCCAACCCACACCCCCTCCTGCCACACAGCTATCCTGCCAACCATGGGACTCTTCAGTCCCCTTTTTCCTCCGTTCCTTAGCCATCCCCAGCCCTACCTGCACCCCCGTTCCCTCCACTCCCACAGTCCATTTCAACATCCCCCTCACCCAACCTGCACCCCCACCAGTGCTCTTCCCCCCAGCCCATATCCCCTATTCCTGGTGTCCCTCAGTTTCCATTCTTCTCTCCACAAGACTCAGAGCAACCTGCACCCCCAGCACATCCCTCCATTCATGGGGCCCATCAGCCCCTCTTTCTCCTCCCTAGAACACTCCCCCATCCCACATTCTATCCCTATCCCTACCTTTCCCCCATCTATAGGACCCTTCAGCCCCGTTTCTTCCCTTCCCAACCCACAGTCCCTCCCCCCCACACTCCCATCCCGCCTGCCATGGGACCCCCCCATGACTACCTTCCCCCCATCCACCCTTCCGCATGTAAGGACCTGTCAGCCGATGGTAAGGGCAGTGTGTGTGTGTGTGTGTGTGTGTGTGTGTGTGTGTCAAACCCAAGTCTTTAACTGCTGAGACACAAGGTCCCGTAGCAGCAGGCAGCCTAGAAGGCTGAAGGGCACCCCAGAGTTTACAGGGAGAGCTTATTACATCTCAGATTTCAACTGCTAGGATACAGGATCCCTTTGCAGTGGGCAGCCAGGGAAGCTGAGAGATGCCCCAACGGATCTGTCCTCTGGAAGCGACACGATCCAACGCTCAAGCTCCCCCTATACCTGTCCCTTATGACCGGCTGAAGTTCCTTTAAATTGTGCTTGGTTCTGTTACAGCAACTGAAGGAGTCAGGTTAAAACTTAACCAGTTACAGGTTTATTAAAAAGGCTTATAAAGCATGTGGTTACAATGGCTATTGCTCTACTTCTTAACTGGTAGCAAATATAGATCTTAAAAATGGTTACGAAGAAAATAAAGATAGAAAATAGAAATAATGGTACCAAGTGACAGCTTAATCTTTAAAGAGCTCTAAGTCTATGTGTACACTTAAGACAAAGGACACATCCAGGTACAATTTTTACCCCCTTCTGTGCCTCTCGACTCCAGCGGGTCAAGCCAGGGCCGGTCCCTCAATTCCTAGGAAAGACGAGGTGGGCGTCCCCATGGAACCTCGGGAGGCCAATCACCTAACCCGACCAGCAGATAGATGGTAGATTGACACTCAGAGTAAATGTGCTGCTGGACCCATCTTTATACCCATAGGGGCCCGTATCCTCTTTCTTATCTAAGATGCCAAATTGTGTTGGTTCGTCTTTGTGACGCCAGTTCTTACAAGCAAGTTTCAACTTAATTTACACTTGCAAGAGAGATAACTAAATTGTGAGTACTGGACATTTTTTTTTTTACTGGGCGAGAGATTCCTCCCCCCGCGGACGGCTGTGTGTTCGTATCAATATGGGTTTCAGTCAAGGGCACTCCTCTGCAGCCTCTCGATCAGCAATTGGCGTATCTCTGTTTACAGCCATTCAGGGTCACAGCAGCCTGACTATCCGGGCCTTCTGTTCAAGGCTTTTACTGCTCTGTGTGCCCTGTATGCTCCAGGCAAGCAAAAATGGATGTTACAGGGTGGTTCCTGTCTGGCTACAGGACCCCTTCAACCACTCTCCTCTTCCTCCCCAACAACCCCCCAACCCATCTCATCCCATCCCACACTCCAGGCCCTTCCAGTCCATCCTCCCATCCATTGGGTCCCTCGTCCTGCCCCCCTTCTCTTCCTTTCAACACCCACAGCCCATGGCAACCTGCACTCCTAACGCTGCCCTTCCTCCATCCATGACTACACCCATACATGGTATGCATGCTTTTTTTTTGTTTTGTTTATTAAAATCTAGCTTTTACAATTGAGAGATTGCTGTCATTTATCAAATCTAGTGTGTGTAATTTCTAACAGCGGGAGGGGAGCGGGAGAAGTTGTGCGTATGTTGCTCCTCATTGAGGGAGTGGGTAAACGTATGAGCTTGCATTGTAGTGATTTCTCTCTCGCATCAGACAATATTATTTTGGGTGTACTTTCCAGAGGGGAACTGCAATTGAGTGCTGGGTGATTTCCTAGCTAAGCCTTACTGTAGAGAGCCGTTTGCAGACTCTGTGTTTCTACACTTGGTGTGTCCCCGCCTGCGTGGGCTCCCAGAGGCCAGAGAGCCTAAGTCAGCAAAACAGGGAGAGGCAGCCAAGGCTAGTGGAGCAAGTAGTCTCGGTGAAATCCCAGCACATCAGGTGGCATCCCAGAAGGAGGACCAAACCCATCAGAAGTTGGGCCTTTGAGAAAAGGTCTCTCCATGTACCGGGTAAGCTTGGAGCCCTCTCAAGGTGTACCCGCTCCCGGCAATGCACTTAGCATTTCTGTAATGGAGCAACAGTGACACTCGGGGAATGGGATGTTAGCGTATAGTCGTGTAAACGATTAACTGATAAACCTGGGATTATCGGTTAATCCTGACAACTACACGTGCTTCCCTCTCCCTTGCTGCCTCTAATACAGAGTCAGCAAGGGCTGGGGGGAGGTGAGAGCCTGTGCCCATGGGGAGCTGGCTTTTAAGTCATCTCCCCAGAAGCACCGGATCCCACGGAGCTATGTGCCCCCCATCGATTGGTGCACTTCTGATACTGATAAGAACATGAGAATGGCTATACTGGGTCAGACCAAAGGTCCATCTAGCCCAGTAGCCTGTCTGCCAACAGTGGCCAGTGCCAGGTGCCCCAGAGGGGGTGGACCGAAGACAATGATCAAGCAATTTGTCTCCTGCCATCCATCTCCAGCCTTTGACAAACAGAGGCCAGAGGCACCATTCCTCCCCCCCCCCCCCCCCTCGGCTAATAGGCTTTTATGGACCTAACCTCCATGAATTTATCTAGCTTTTTTTAAAACTCTGTTATAGTCCTAGCCTTCACAGTCTCCTCCGGCAAGGAGTTCCACAGGTTGACTGTGCGCTGTGTGAAGAACTTTCTTTTATTAGTTTTAAACCTGCTACCCATTAATTTCATTTGGTGTCCTCTAATTCTTATATTATGGGAACAAGTAAAGAACTTTTCTATATTCACCCTCTCCACACCACTCATGATTTTGTATACCTCTATCATATCCCCCTCAGTCTCCTCTTTTCTAAACTGAAAAGTCCTAGTCTCTTTAGCTTCTCCTCATATGGGACCCATTCCAAATCCCTCATCAGGATGGTACTTGGTCCTGCTGTGAAGGCAGGGGACTGGACTCTATGACCTTTTAAGGTCCCTTCCTGTTCTAGGAGATAGGCAATCTCCATTCATATTATCATTTTAGTTGCCCTTTTCTGAACCTTTTCTAATGCCAAAGTATCTTTTTTGAGGTGAGGAGACCACATATAGTACGCCCACATCTTGAATACTGCGTACAGAAGTTTTATATAGGGGCATTAAGATATTAAAAAAGGGATAGAAAATAAGACAAAGAATAATTACTAGCATCCTATTTGCTTTTTTGACTGCACACTGCATTTTCAGAGAACTATCCACGATAACTCCAAGATATCTTTCCTGGTTAGTTGTAGCTAAATTAGCCCCCATCATATGGTATGTATAGTTAGGGTTATTTTTTCTAATGTGCGTTACTTTACACTTATCCACATCAAATTTCATTTGCCATTCCACACACCTGAGGAATGCATCTGGGAACATGCAACCCAGCCAGGGCAAAATGGCTGCTGACATATGAAACAGAGCTAGGTCACTCGACCATGTGACCTGCTCCACTTGGACGATACCAGGGAGATATATAAGTGCCATGCGGCGGACTCCATCTTGTCTTCAATTCTGCTACTGATCCTAGATGCAGCCTTGCAAGGAACAGATAGCCGAGGAGGATTGCTGTCCCATCCTGACATAGGATGTACACCAGAGACCTTTAAGATAGCAGTTATAACATGTCTGCTGAGAGCCTGCATCGAGAACTTGGTGACTGGTGCATGTAATGTATTTTCCTTAACAACCGTACCCTCATGCTTTTCTTTCTTCTATTAATAAACCTTTAGGCTGCGTCTAGACTGGCATGATTTTCCGCAAATGTTTTTAACGGAAAAGTTTTTCCGTTAAAAGCATTTGCGGAAAAGAGTGTCTAGATTGGCACGGACGCTTTTGTGCAAAAGCACTTTTTGCGGAAAAGCGTCCGTGCCAGTGTCTAGACGCGTTTCTTAAGAAAGCCCGATCGCCATTTTTGCCATCGGGGCTTTTTGCGCAAAACAGTCCTGAGCTGTCTACACTGGCCTTCTTGCGCAAATACATTTGCGCAAGAGGGCTTTTTCCTGAACGGGAGCAGCATAGTATTTGCGCAAGAACACCGACAATCTTACATCAGATCGTCGGTGTTCTTGCGCAAATTCAAGCAGCTAGTGTAGACAGCTGGCAAGTTTTTCTGCAAAAGCATCTGCTTTTGCGGAAAAACTTGCCAGTCTAGACGCAGCCTTAGATTTTAGATTCTAAAGGATGGGCACAGCATGATCTTGTGGGTAAGATCCAAAGTGTAAACTGACCGGGAATTTGTGGCTGGTTCTTTGGGACCGGAAAGACCCGTTCGGAGTAGGTGAGATTGGGTTCTATAACCCCCTCGCTTGTGTGCAGGCCTGGGGCTGATTGTGGCACAGGGAGAGCTGTGGTGTCTGAGGGGTTTTGCTCGTGAGGCTTCTGGCTTGCCAGATTGGCAGCTGAAGCGCTCAGTGTGACCGGTTTGTGGCCTATTTGGGAAAGGCCTCCAGTCAGGGGCTGTAAGGAGCCCCGAGTTTTGAGCAATTCACCCTGAGCGGACGCCCTCAGCTGTGCCCAGACCCGGCCCGGTCCGTCACAACCACCTTCCCAGCTCACCTCAACCCTCACCCTACCTTCTCCCCATTCATCTTTCAACACATAAGGACTCCACACCCACCTTCCTCTTCCTCCCTAACGGCCCCCATCCCAACACTTTCTTGATCCTTCCAGTCCACCCCTCCATCCAGTGGATCCCTCAACCCCTCCTTTCTCTTCTTTTTAACTCACCCAGCCCATGGCAATGTGCACTCCTAACCCTGCCCTTTCTCCACCTATTTTTACACCCATAGGGCCAAGGGCACCATTGTTTGAGGGGGGTAGGTGCCCTTGGTCCTATGGGTGGAGAAATGGGGTAGGAGGGCAGTAGCCCCCCTCCTGAGGTTGAAACCCTGGATTTCATACATGAGGTATGCTTAAAGCCCATGTCCTAACTCCAGAGGCAGTTCTTAAATGCAACAGAGTTTGAACTGACGTGGCTTTGCCTTTGGGGCATGGACTTTATTATGCTTAAATCACCCCACCCCTCTCTTTTTTTATAACAAATGGCCGGCATTCAAGGAATTGAAGTATTGTTAGATCATCATAAAAACATTGCTGGGTACTCCACTTAAAAGATGGGAGGAGGGGGTATCAAGGTTGTTCCCCACTCTGGCACGACAAATGCAGGAGCAGGGGCCCGCAAAAGCACTCGAAAACCTGATCTCTACAGGCTTTGGTACACAAACTTCCCCCAAAAATCCTAATACCTAAGATTTTGGGGAATATCCACTGCCACCACCCAAGTAGTCCAAGAAAACTAGGGATGAGATCACTTCGGAAACCTCATCCCTAAAACCTCAGGGGTACCTCAAGCTCTTTTTCCCCTCAGAGCTTGAAAAAGAAAAGAGAAAAACAAGCTGCAGTCTGTGGTAACTGACTCCCAGTCAGACAGACAGACAGAGAGCTTACAGATAAAACTAGGACACCAAAATAAACCAATAGCAGGTTAATTAGAAAAGAAAACAATACTACTGTTGCAAGCATAGTTAAGGTGGCTAGATGGTAAGGGCCACCAATTTGTATACTCGGAGAAAATTCCGTGGGTTAGAAAGCTTCATTACAAAAGAGGAAAAAAACACTTTTAACATCAATTCGAAATTCCCAAACCATAAAACAGTTAAAAACCTGATGGATTAACTAAACTTTGCCCTACTTACACATTGTGAAAAGACTTTTCTTGGAGAGAGAGAGAGAGAGACAGCCTTGCAGCTCCCTGTTACCTGGGAGAAACCACTCTGCCTCAGACAGAGGAGGGAAAAGTTAAAAGTTCCTTTGTCCCAGTTTGAAATCCCTACCTGCATTGTTATTGGCTGACCAAATACCTGGCTAGGTTAACCCCTTAACCAGGAGGGCTGACCAGCAGCCTGGTGGCTATAACAGGGGGAGAGTAGGAATGAGTGTTATGCTTTTGGGATCTGCATTTGGACCACTGCTATTAAACGTCTCATAAATGTTCTTGAAAAAGGAGAGACTAAAGGGGTAAATAGTGACTAAATCAAAGTAGGGATGTTAAATGCAGTTAATTGACTAGTTGAGTAGTCTATGGAATTTCCATCGACTACTCGACTAGTCGATAGGCACTTCCCCATTCCTCCTTTGAAAAGTACAAGAGCCCAGCAGGGGCTCTTGTGCATTTCAAAGTAATGGAGCTTGGGGTCAGCGGGGGACTTGGAGTCCCCCGTTGACCCTGGGCTCCATGCCGTGCTGCATGCCATGCGGAGCCCCGGATCATGCTGTGCGGAACCCGGGGATCAGCTGGGGAAATGCCGCACGGAGCTGGGGATCAGCTGGGGAGTCCTCAGCTGACCCCAGGTTCCATGGCTGCCCCTTTGTAACGCGCGGCGGTGGCGTTTCAAAGGGGCAGCCGCTGCACGGCTGATCCCCAGCTCAGCTGTGCAGCGCTGCCACTTTGCAGTACTCCCCCCCCCTCCCCACTTTCTATCTCATAGAGGCAGCAAGGTGGGGGGAATTGACTAGTCAACAGACTATCCCCATAAGCAAATGCTTATGGGATAGTCGACTCGTCTTTAACATCCCTAATCCAAAGCTGGTACGAAAGAGTTAAAAAGGGATCTCACAAAACTGGACGTTTGGGCAACACAAGGGCATATGCATCCGTGTTCGCAAACACAACAACAACAAAAAGAGAGGAAGCGGCATGTGTGGTATTGTTGCCGGCACAGAGTGCCCGAGGGAGGCAACAGCTGGGTTCGGTGCCCGGTGTGCGCGTTCCAATAAACACACCGGTGTGGAGAAGCATAAAAAGTTTATTTGAACGCTCAAATAGGTGCCAGGAGACTAGACATCTCAGATCAAGCACACCCAACGTAAGCAGTTTTCCCTCCTTATATACCCAGGTTGTTTACTTGCAGGAAAATAGTGAACTGTAGCAAGATTCCCACGCTGGGACATGCTGCCAGTCCTATCCTCCTCCTCCCCTCTACAGAGACACATCTGAATTCTTCTTCTATACCACTGATAGTAACTAGGCAACCTCAAGGTCTGTCTTGCTGTTCCCAGCCACCAGCGGCCAGAGAAAAGTTATGCCTGGGAGTGCTTTAGGGTGCTTGGGCCTAGAGCGGGGCGCTTCATCGATTCTTTTGATCTTCCACTCCTCCGAGTTACCTAGGATCATGCCCAGTGACCCCAACAGCTCCTCCTTTGAGAATACTCAACAAACTTTTGTCTGAGTTTTCTCATATTCTGAGGACAAAAGCTGATTAAGTGCTAAGGAACTGGGGTCATTTATGAGAGGGTATAGTGGGGTTCCCAGGGAACGGGAAGTACAGATTTTATGTAGGAGCGCTTTACAGCAAGTGATCAAGAGGAGAGTGATGAGACATAATACAAGACCTGTAAGCAGGAGGCGAATAATGCCTCCCCCCAGTCCTCCCAGGCTAGATAGCCAGTTCCAGAGGGAATCAAAAATTGTAGGGTCTTGCTCCTGGGCTTTCCACTGATTAAAAGCCTGTTCAGCTGACAGGATGTGTTTGTTAATATCCTGCGAGTTTTCTGGGACATAGGTACAGCATTCATTGCCTATGATGGCACACACCCCACCCTGTGAAGCCAGAACATAATCTAAGGCTTGGCGGTTCTGGAGGGACAGTAACCGCAGTTGGTAAAGCTCCGAGTTAAGGCTTTTCTCTATGGCTAAGGTGTCATTGGCAAACTTAGTGAGGAACACAGAGAGTCGCTGATAAAGCTGGGCCAGTCGTGCCACCTCATAGGATGGGAGCAGGATCATCCCAAGCCTGCCCCCTTCACCAATGGGCTCAGGAGTGGCGTGTAGAGACCTGGTACACCTGGGGCGACCAGGCGGAAGTTGGGCTAAAATGCGAAGAGGAGGGGTAAGGTATCCTATATAGCAGCTTCCGTACCATTGATGGGGCAGCCACTTATAAGCATAAGTTCCATATATATAAAAGGACTGGCCATTTGCCCCCATGCCATTATAGCCCTGTAAGTCACGCAGAGCAGTGTGGCGCGAGTAAAATTGCAAGCCCTCACTGGAATCTTGACCTGACGCATTGAACAAAGGGATAGAGGTGTTAGCTATGGGGGACAAATAATACTGGCAAGTGCTATTACCAGCAAACCAGGTGTGTTTTTCTGTGGCAGATTGCTGGCAACAGAGGAGCCCTGGGGGAACGGAGTGTAGTCTAATGGGCGATGGGAGATGCGTGCTGTTCCAATAGGAATGCATTACTTAAAGCATTACTGGGAACATTACTCATTACTTAAAGCATATTTTTGCTCCTGGGTACAATTTCGAGTTAAGGTTGGCCAGCCTGGGGGAATTCCAGGGATAGACATTTTGAACCTGGATTTAGAAGAGTTCGAGGCGGCGAGCACCTCTTGACAGAAGTCAGACCAATTTTGGGGAACCGCTCTCCAGGGTAACCCTGCTGCATGGTGAGGGATTTGAGAACACACCCAGCAGTTGGAGAGATTAAATTCGCGGGCGAAGGCAACCTTTAGGGCTTCATATGTGTTAGTAGCCAAGTTTGCAGAGGCCCTTCCCCATCCTGCATGCGTGGAGGAGACACGGAGACAACAAGAGACTGGCACCTGTGGCCAAAAGTATTAGTAGGGCAAACTCTGCATTAGAACCCATGGTGAGTTTACTGGACAGGGCAGCTATGTTCCCAACAGAACCCCTAACCCCTCAGCGCTTTTTAAACAACAACTTAAGTCCCAGAGCGTCAGTGGATGATGCTCTGGTGGGCTGGATGGTCCACTGTTCTGCTGGCGGCGATGTGGGCACTACTTTCAGACGCAAGTGATGAATCCAGTTTTTGTGTCCCTCAACCTTTGCTGCCGTGTGGGAAACCAGCAGGACGGTGTGGAGTCCCTTCCACTTCTCCCGGAAAGGCTCGTCCTTCCAGGTACGAATGAGCACGGAGTCTCCCGGCTGCAAGCAGTGGACAGGGGCATCCAGCGGAAGAGGCTGTGAGTCTTTGGTGTACCTGTGAAGAGAAGAGAGAGCAGCAGACAGAGAGCACATATACTGAGATAAAAAGCCGCATCCCAGTTCCCACTCCCCTGCCAGAGCCGGTGTCCCATTCATAGGCCATGCCCTTCCAAACATAATTTCGAAGGGGCTAAGCCCTAATCTACCCTTTGGGAGAGCGCGGATGCGGCGCAAAACAATGGGCAAAGCATCAGGCCACCGTAGGGAGGCTTCTTGACAGATTTTCGAGAGGTGACGCTTTTAAGGGTCTGATTTGTGCGTTCCACCACTCCACTGGCCTGCGGTCGCCATGGCATGTGGAGCTTCCACGGGATTTGTAGGGCGGCTGCTATGTGCTGGACAACCTTGGATGTAAAGTGGGTTCCGTTGTCAGATTCCATCCACTGGGGCAGCCCGAAGTGGGGGGATGAGTTCCTTGACAAACTTGAGAGCCACAGTCTTGGCTGTACAGTTACGGCACGGGAAGGCTTCAGGCCATCCGCTAAATCGATCCACCAGGACGAGGAGGTATTTGAACCCTTGAGTCCGTGGGAGCTCAGTGAAATCTATCTGCCAAACCAATCCCGGGCCTGGGGTGGGTTCCAGAGTAGCTGGTGGTACTGAAAATCCTGGTCGAGGGTTGTTCTTTTGACAGACCAGACAGTTGGCCTGTATCTGAGATGCTAGGGGCCGAAGTCCAGAGGTTAAGAAGTATTTATTCATAAGCTGGGTTAGAGCCTCTTTGCCGGCGTGAGTGGTTTGATGTAGTCTCTGCAGCACTGGTCAGATTAGGTCCTTCGATAGGAGGATCTTTCCTTCTGTGGAGTGGAGCCATCCCTCCTTTTCCCGGAGCCCGAGCTTGGTGGCCAGGTTTCTTTCTTCAGGTGAGTACTGAGGGGTCGGGAGCTCCCCCACGGATGGGATGAGGGCCTGCATATAGGCGTTCTCTGCTTCCAGTGGTTGCAGGGTGGCAGCACGCTTGGCTTCCCTGTCTGCCCGGGCATTTCCCTTTGCCACGTCTTGGTCGTCCCTCTGATGAGCCTTGCAGTGTACCACCGCCACTGCCGAGGGGGGAGTTGCACTGCTTCCAGGAGCCGAAGAATATGGGCCCCATGCTTGACCGGGCAGCCTTGGGCTGTCAGCATGCCCCTCTGTTTCCACAGACCAGCATGAGCATGTAGTACTCCAAAAGCATATCTGGAGTCGGTAAAGGTGTTGACGCGTTTTCCCTCTGACAGTTCGAGCGCACGGGTCAGGGCTACCAGTTCAGCAAGCTGGGCAGATGTCCCAGCAGGCAAACCCTCAGCTTCCACGGTATTGTGGAGGGTCACGACAGCGTAGCCTGCCCTCCTTTGCCCATCTACCACAACACTACTACCATCAGTGTACCACTCACAATCCGCATTAGGGAGTGGTTGATCCTTTAAGTCCGGATGGCTGGAGTATTGGGCATCTATTATCTCCAAGCAGTCGTGTTCCTGCTGCTCTGTCTCCGGTAAAAGAGTGGCCGGGTTAAGGGAGGGACAGGTTAGCAAGGTCACTTCGGGGTTCTCTAAAAGCTTAGCCTGATACCGAGCTACCCGAGCCTGGGTGAGCCAAAGACTACCCTTAGCGTCCAGCAGGGCTTGGACCATATGGGGAGTATACACTTGCACGACCCCCCCCCAACGTCAGCTTCTCGGCTTCTTCAAGTACTAAGGCTGTTGCTGCGACCACCCGTAAACATGCCGGCCAGCCGTTGGCTACTTGATCGAGTTGTTTGGAAAAGTAGGCCACGGGACGTCTCCAGGTGCCTAATAACTGAGTAAGCACTCCCAAGGCCACCCCTTTTCGTTCATGTATATACAGTTGAAACGGCTTGGAGAGGTCTGGCAGACCCAGGGCTGGGGCTTCCATCAGTTTTCTTTTTAAAGTTTTAAATGCTTGGTCGGCTTCTGTGGACCAGTGAAAAGGGTCCCGATCTGTTCCCTTAACACATTCATACAATGGCTTAGCCCACAGTCCAAACTCTGGAATCCATATTCTACAAAAGCCTGCCATACCCAGAAATGCCCTGAGCTGCTTGCGACTGCTTGGGGTGGGAATTTGGCAGATGGCCTCTTTTCCAATAAAGTTCAGGAGGCTCACTGTGGCTTTAAGGCAGGGGGTTAGGCCCACAGCGGCAATTAACAAGTCATCTACATATTGCAGAAGGAGTACCTTGTCCTTATTGTCCCACTCGGCCAGGTCTCTGGCCAGGGCCTGGCCAAAAAGGGTGGGGGAATTTTTAAATCCCGGGCCAACACTGTCCAGCAAAGCTGTTTCTTAACCCTTTTTGTGTCTTCCCACTCAAAGCGAAAATCTCCTGAGATGGAGCATCAACCGGAATCGTGAAGAAAGCATCTTTCGAGAACCGAAAAGTGGGTATACTGTCCTCCTATGGAGGCCAACAGTGTGTACGGGTTTGGGACAAGGGGGTGCAGCATCTTAACCCGTTCATTAACCGCCCTTAAGTCCTGGACTAGTCGATATGTGCCATCCGGCTTCCGGACAGGCAAGATGGGGGTGTTCCAGGCTGACTGACATTCCCGAAGTGTACTGCAGCTTAAGAACCGGTCTATAGTCTCCTGCAACCCTTCTCTGGCTTCCCTCTTAATCGGATACTGTTTGATCCGCACCGGGCTTTTGCCTGAGAGGAGCTGAACGCTGACAGGGGTTTGGTGTGTGGCCTTTCCCGGGACCCCTGATGACCATACTAGGGGGTACACCTGATCCTCCCACTGGCTCCACTCAGGGGCTTGCACGGCAGAGGGCTCAGCTGCCAGAGGCATTATCCAGGCATTCTCGGGGGGTAAGGTAAGGGTTATTTCATCCTGGGTGAAATGCAGGGTGGCACCTAAGCGACAAAGCAGGTCCCGTCCCAGCAGCGGCGTTGGGCACTCAGGGAGATAGACCAGCTTGTGAGTTATAGTTCTGTTTCCCAGAGTGCATTCTGCTGGGGCATACACTGGACACTGGGCTCCTTTTCCTGTGGCACCCACCACAGTGAGGGAGTCCGCCACGGGCAGCTGAAGGGATTGGTTTACGGTGGTTTGTGCCGCCCCAGAGTCCACTAAAAAGCCTATTTCTGAATTTCCCACCCTCATTTTTACTCGGGGTTCCGGGGGCAGGATGATCCGTTTCCCCTGACACCCCTATTCATGAGTCTCTGCTGCCATCATGGGGGCACATTCTCTTTCGGGGCATTCATTTTTCCAGTGTCCCTCCTTTCGACATAAGGCACACTGGTTGCGACCCAGACGTCTTCCCTGCAGGCCAGGACGCCCGCGTCCACGGCCCCGTCCTCTTTCCTGTAACCTTCCCCTAGCACCAGCCTGTACTGCAGCTACCATCATTTTCACTTGCTTCTTTTCCTTTTCTCCCTCTCTCAGGAATAAGCCCTATTTGCAGTTTCAGAATCTGTGCCATGGACATGCCCATTAAGTCCTTCTTTTTCTGTAATTTCCTTTTAATATCAGGGCTGCACGGCTGGTAAAGATCCCCTTTATAATTGCCTCAGTTGCCTGGTCATTGGGATTTGCGTTAGTATTTTGCCGGATGGCGTCCCGAATCCGCTGCAAAAAGGCAACCGGACTTTCCTTTAGTTCCTGTATTAACTCATATGGTTTTGCCCAGTTGTTATGTTGGACAGCCGAGTGCTGGAGACCATGTAAAAGCAACTCCTTGTAGGAGTTGAGACGGGTGTACTGCAAGGGGTCATTAGGATTCCACCTAGGATCTGCTAGGGGAACCATGTCTGCCGGCTCAGGGAGGTTTTGTGGATCCCTTTCATGTCTCCGCTGTGCCTCCTCCCTTGCTTTGGCTATAACCTGATTCCGCTCCACTCAGACAATAGGGTCCTCATGAGGATATTACAGTCATCCTAGTCAGGCTTGTGGCTAGCCAGACACCCCTCGAACACTGAGATAAACCGGCTTAGGTTCGTGGAGAATTCCCCAGCCTGTACTTTAAAGGCTGCTAGGTCCACTGGGTTAAAAGGCACATGGGTGTAAACTTGCATAGTAGTGGCCTGGCGCCCCTCGGCTCCTTGGCGGGCTACCACAGTCTCGGTAATCAGTGGGTAGAATCCCACAGAGGGGCAACCTCTGGGACCTGAGGCACCTGTTCTTTATATAGGGGGGGTGCTGAAGCCGAAGGGGACACTGAATCTGCCATTACAGCTGTAGGAAAGCTCTGGGGGCTCACATTAGTTACTACTGCACCCGACGGAGTTAAATTACACTGTTGCAAAATATCTGTTCTATTTCTTAAAGCCATAAACAACTGCGCATATAAATGTTCATGCCATTTACCCGTTCGCTGACAAAACAGGAGTAATTGGAGGATCGTGTTATAATTGATTGATCCTTCCGGTGGCCACCTTTCCTGGTCCTCTAGCTGATATTGAGGCCAGTCTACTGTACAGAACCTTTTCAGTTTACTTTTAGTCATGGGATCTGATCCAAACACTTTCCAGTTCACTAGAATGCATTCTAAAGGCGTACACCTGCCTGTCGCCTGCCCCATAACCTCAGGAGACACTGGGCGTCCCCAGGTCTTAACAGGCGAAAGTCCACCCCACTGGACTGTTCCTACCTTATCCACGGGACCAGTTCCGCACCGTCGCCCGCAACTGCTTCTCCACTATTTGAGCGCGTTGCACCGTTGTGCCCTCCGGGGTCGATCAAACTGTGTCTTCACCGAGGCCCCCGATAAAGTCACCGGTGCGCGCTGGGCGTCGGTCGTTGCCGCAATCCATCGACCACCGGGAGGGGTCCGGGCAAGGCTAAATTTCAGCCTCATGTCCCATCTGGGGTGCCAAGAACTGTTGCTGGCACAGAGTGCCCGAGGGAGGCAACAGCTGGGTTCGGTGCCCAGTGTGCGCGCTCCAATAAACACACCGGTGTGGAGAAGCATAAAAAGTTTATTTGAACGCTCAAATAGGTGCCAGGAGACTAGACATCTCAGATCAAGCACACCCAACGTAAGCAGTTTTCCCTCCTTATATACCCAGGTTGTTTACTTGCAGGAAAATAGTGAACTGTAGCAAGATTCCCACGCTGGGACATGCTGCCAGTCCTATCCTCCTCCTCCTCTACAGAGACACATCTGAATTCTTCTTCTATACCACTGATAGTAACTAGGCAACCTCAAGGTCTGTCTTGCTGTTCCCAGCCACCAGCGGGCCAGAGAAAAGTTATGCCTGGGGGGGGGGAGGGTGTGTGCTTTTAGGGTGCTTGGGCCTAGAGCGGGGGCGCTTCATCGATTCTTTTGATCTTCCACTCCTCCGAGTTACCTAGGATCGTGCCCAGTGACCCCAACAGTATGTTTGCATTCTTACTGGCTTGGACTCAAGTGCATGGAAGATGAGCGGGTCTCTTGGCATAATCCTGATGTCAGTGGGGAGCTACAGCCAACTGACCCATCGGTGTTCGGTCCATGTCTTGCAGCGGAACAGCCATGTTGTGGAAAGGGTTGGAGAGGGAGGCAGGTACTGGAAGGTCTCATGCAGCTGTAGCATTTTTGGCAGTGATAGTTCTTCCATGGATTATTTGCTGTTCTTGCAGAGGCCTGCTGTAGGCAATTGGAGCCACTCTGCAGATCCAGCTAGATGAGGAGCATCTGCCTGAAGTGAGTCTGAGTCACCTGTTGTTCCTATTGAGAGTGGAGCTGAGGAGCGCTCTCATGATGGTGTAGGAGCTGTCATGTTCTTGGATTGTGAGGGGAGCTGCCGGGTCACTGCTGCACCCATGGGGGGGGTGTTCGCCCCAATAGTGGTACAAAGGGGGGCGTGTGAGGGATCAAACAAAAGCTTACTTTCTTCTGATTCGGTATCTGCTCTTCATATATCTGTATAATGTCTGTGTGTGGAGTTAGGGATCTGTACTCTGTATGGAGACTGGAAGTCTCTCTGAATGTGCTTGAGTAATGGGCTAGGAATGTTTGCCTATGGACAGTCACATGCTAATGAGCGAAGCTCCAGGGAACAATGGGCCTCTGAAGGCCAAAGACACACCTGGCCACTGGCCATGTGACTCCCTCCAGCTTGGAAGAAGCCAGGAGGGGGTATAAGTAGGCCATGTGGCCGACTCCATGTTGTCTTCAGATCTGCTTCTGACCCCAGATGCGGCCTCGCAGGGAATCACGAGCCGGGAAGAACTGTGGACCCATCCTGACCTAGGATGTGCAACAAGGACTTTTAAGCCAGCAGCTATAACATCTCTGCTAGAGCCTGCATCGAGAACTGGGAGATTCGATGCATGTAATGTATGATTCTTTAACAACCTTACTCTCATGCTTTTCTTTCTTGTAGTAATAAACCTTTAGATGTTAGATTCTAAAGGATTGGCTCAGCGTGATTTGTGGGTAAGATCCAGAGAGTACATTGGCCTGGGATCTGTGGCTGGTTTCTTGGAACCGGACAGAATTTGTTTGGGGTAGGTGGGATTGGGTTCTAAGACCCCCCACCTGTGTATGAGGACCGGGGCCATCTGGGGCACGGATATTGCTGGGGTGTCGGAGGGGTTTTGCTCGTGAGGCTTCAGGCAGGCAGCTGAAGCACTCTGTGGGACTGGTTTGTGGCCTATTTGGGAAGGTCTCCAGTCTGGGGGCTAGAGAGAGCCCCGAATTTGAGCGATTCTCCCTGAGCGGACGCCCTCAGCTGTGCCCAGACCCGGCCCGGTCCGTCACAGGAGCTGGTGTATGTTTTGTGAAATTATCTTCAGCCAGTGTCTGTTCAGCGAGGTGCCTCCTTGCAAGCAGGGAGATGCTTGTGATTTCCATGGGACGGATCCTGGGGAAGGCAGAGCTCTGCCCGTGGCTGATAATTGTCTGGGATTGTCCTTTCCTCTCCATAAGTAGCTGCAGGTGGGTCGCTGTCCTTCAAATACAGCGATGTGGAGGGAGGGAGGGACGACAAACTACAGAGCATCTGTCTGTGTAATCACTGGACATCATCACATTGTTCTCCAGTTGCTTGCTCAATCATCACGTCCCTCAGAGGACCAGCGTATTCTGGGTAGGGTGTGGGTATAGTGGACTGAGGGTGTGGTGAAGTGGAAATGGTCATGGTTTCTTATAAATTATGAGCATTTTAGGACATGGATAGGCTGGAGAGGAATAAAGAAGGGGTCTCCAGTGAACAGCAGTTAGGTGATGCACATGTTTATGACTGTGTTTTGACCACTCGTGGTGGTCAAGATTACAAGTGAGTTTACAAGTCTTCTCTCATTCTCTTTTCAGTTCTCAATGGGATTGGATTAATGAAAGAATGGCTGACTTGTGGCAGAGACTAAAGCCCTGACCCCATCACTAGGGCTGGAAGCCAGCTAGCGCAATGCGGACTAATAGCAAATGGAAATTTGCAGTTTTCCCTCAGTGCTTATGTCAGAATAAGCTAAGTGTGTAGCGTAAGACTTTATTCCAAAATAGTGTGGCAGTTATACCTTAAATCTTTTGAAGTTAACTACTTTGAAATAGAACATCCAAACTACAGGGAAGCCTTGAAATTAGTCTGAGGCAGGCTCCCCTAATGTGGACGTACTACATTGATTTAGAGTCCCAGGAAGCACTGGGGAGTAATTACTTTGAATGACTCTGGGGAGTAGTTATTTCTAAATAAGAACAACTGAGCATATATACTGAAGACATTTCAAAATAACAATTTCTAAATGAGTGTTATTCCTCATCACAAACAGGAGTTAACAGGCTAACTCCTAATATTTCAAAATAATAACTGCCTAGTGTAAAAATGCCACAACTGAGCAACAGGACACGCCGTGGCCACTTTTGGCGATGCATGCACAATTCTGTAATGCAGCAACTCTGACACTCGGTGGCCATTTGCTGATAGACAAATCTACACTGTACCGTTTTTCTGGAATAAGGGACGTTATTCTGGCAGAACAACAGTAGCATCCACAGAGCAATTGCGTTATTTCAAAAGAAAATTGAAACAACGGAGGGCTTTTTCCGACGTTGGTAAACCTCATTCCACGAGGAATAACGCCTCTTCTGAAAAAGCTTTTTTGGCAGAGAGTGAGCGTGTGGACGCTCCACTGCTGCAATGTCAAAATAGCTCCTCACCGGGACCATTCTAAAGTTATTCCTTCCCAGTGCATCCTGGGGCGCTAAATGGACATAGCACCTCCACATTAGGGGAGCTTATTTCAGACTAATTTTGAGGCTTCCCTGTAGTGTGGATGCTCTATTTCCAAAATCAGCTTTTCTGGAAGATATCTTCCAGAATAGCTTTTTCTGAATGAAACTTGCAGTGTAGACGTACCCTTACCTAAGCGCTTTTAGAAATAACCGTGCAGTGTAAACGTACCCTATTTCAAAATAGAGCGTCCACACTGATTGGATGCAGAATTGCATTTAAGGCCACCCAGAACCACTTCAGGCAGGGCATCGGGTCAGCAATTACTTCTGGGAGCTGCTGCTTGAGGCTATCTGAGACCCTTTCACCTGGGCAGGGCAGGCTGGTGGGCCCAAGTCCCACCCATCCTGGGAGCGGCCAAACAGCCAACATAGACACCCCAGGAATGGAGCTGGCTCCCACATTAGGAAGGCAGGATAAGGGACCCACTGAAGGCAGGGAGACAGAGTGGGATCTCCAGTGAACTCAGGGATAGGCAGGGATTTGCCTGGGCAGCACAGGAGGGTGGGCTTGATCCCACCCCCCTCTGCCCATACAGTCAGTGGCTGGGCAGACAATATCATCTGCCCCAGGGATGGACCTGTGCTAGGAAAGCAGGATAAGGGACCCTTTGAATGTAGCAAAGTGACCCCCCCCTCGTACAGCCATATCTCAGGTTCTTCTCCTTTCCCTACCTCCTGGAGGGACAGCAAAGCCTTTGCTCGGACTGCTGCGGTTGCCCTTGCGGACACCTCAGCTTGCCAGTCGTGGAGCTAGAGCTGCCTCTGGGCACTCGACGGCCCTTAGCTATCGTGCTGCAGTTTCCGCTGCAGTTTCTGCAGGCTGCCCTCCTGGCACTGCAGGAACGCAACCACCAGCTGATTGAGAAGACCCTCACCATTTGTCTGGGAGCGCAGCTCTTCCAGCTGCACCGCACTGTGCACTGCCGCTTCTTGCGCTGGAGACTAGTTTTGACTGGTGGGACCGGCTCGACATGGAGCGGTGGGATGACCAACAGCAGCTCCAGAATTTCCGCATGCAGAAGGAGACCTTCCTGGAGCTGTGTTCCTGGCTCGCCCCAGGACACACGCATGAGACCCACCTTCCCCTCTGGAGAAGCGGGTCACCATTGCCGTGTGGAAGGTCATGACGCCGGACAGCTATCGATTTGTCGGGAACCAGTTTGGCATGGAAAAGTTGACCGTCAGAACCCACGGTGTGGCGTTCTCGGGCTAAAGTCCCGGAAGGGGTGTGTGAAGTGCTGGAATGGGGAACCCTAGGGAAAGGGTGATCGGGGGTGGTGGGGAAGCCCCCTTTCCCAGGCAGTTTTTCAGTCCCACCCTCATGGGGTACGTCTAAACTACATGTCTCTGTCGATGGAGCCATGTAGATTAGTTTACTCGACAAAGGGAAATGAAGCGGCGATTTAAATAATCGCCGCTTCATTTAAATCAAAATGGCCACCATGCTGTGCCGATCAACTGTTTGTCAGCACGGCGTGGCAGTCTAGATGGGGATCTACCGACCCCAGAACCCTTTGTCGGCAGATCCTGTATAGGAGCTATGTTAACACAGGAGCGAGGGCAGACGGCCTTATTCCTCTCGAGGGGATGGGGCATCACCCCCTTTCTTGGTCTAAAACATCCTCACTCTGCCTAGCGCAGCCGAGACTAACTCAACTCCCAGGCCCTACCCCCCAGCCTGGTGGCTGTCCCCGCCCATCTTCTTTTGTCTCTTCCTCTGGGAACAGCCTTGTTATCTGCTCAGGCTGAGACTTAGGTGTCCAGGGCCAATACACATGTGGAGTGGGTCACTGGGAATCACACATAGCAACACAGCCAGGCAGGAACACTGGGTTACAAAGTAGACAGCACCCACACTATGTCACATGCAGGCCATCAACACCATCCAACTGCGCAGGGTCCTCCACCTCAGCAACACAGATCCTGTCATAGCCAGCTTTGTCCCCACGCGCTTCCCCAACTGGGTGGTGGTGGTGCTGGTGGTATTATTGACGGCACCCACATCCCTGCCCGAGCCCCGCCTACCGGGCATCTGTGTATATAAACCATGAGGGTACTTCTCCATGGTCCCGCAGGCCCTCCTCAACCACCGTGGGCAGTTTACCGACGTTTTCTTAGACTGGTCGAGGAAGGCACGTGACGCTCTCTCATCTTCTGTGACTCTAGCATCTTCCAGAAGCTGGAGGCAGGCAGTTTATTCCCCGACCTCATCATCAGGGTGGGAGACGTGTACGTTCAGCCATGCATTGTGGGGGATGTGACCTACACCCTGTTACCCTGGCTCACGAAGCTTTATACCAGACACCTTGACCCTAGCAAGGAACCTCTCAATGCCCGGCTTAGCCGGGCCCGCACGATAGTGGAGGGTGCCTTTGGGTGTCTCAAGGTGAGGTTGAGATGCCTCTTCACCCGGCTTGATGTTGGGGAGCGGAACATCCCCCAAGTGGTGGCCAGTGTTGTGTATTCCACAATATTTGTGAGCCAAAGGGGGAGGCGTTCTTCCTGGGGTGGGGGACAAAGGCAGGCCAGGTCAGCAGGGCCTTTGAACAGCTGTGCACAGCTGCCATCCAGCAGGCCCAGCTGGTGGGGGTGCACATCCGGGAGGCCCTGAGGGAGAGTTTCTCACAAGGACTCCAGTGACACTCCCCAGGGCCTCCCCACTAGAGGCCTGTGCCTTGCCCCTGTTTGCCTTTCCTCCCTTAACCCTCCCTTTCCCCCTCCCCTGCAGAGACAATAAAACTGACATTTTTTGGAAACAATCAACTGGGTGCTACGTCTACATTGGCAAGATTTTTGTGCAAATACTTTTAATGCAAGAGTTTTTGCGTTAAAGTATTTGCACAAGAGAGCGTCTACACTGGCATGTGCTTTTGCGCAAGAGATGTGCTTTTGCGCAAAAGCATCCGTGCCAGTGTAGATGCTCTCTTGCGCAAGAAAGCTCCGATGGCCATTTAAGCCATCAGGCTTTCTTGCGCAAGAAATTAACGTTGCCTGTCTACACTGGCCTCTTGCGCAAGAACAGTTGCACAAGAGGGCTTATCCCTGAGTGGGAGTGTCAGAGTATTTGCGCAAGAAGAAACTGATTTTATACATTAGAACGTCAGTGTTCTTGCGCAAGTACTTGCGGGCAGCGTAGACAGGTGGCAAGATTTTGCGCAAAAAGCGGCTGCTTTTGCGCAAAATCTTGCCAATGTAGATACAGCCAGTGTGTTTTTTATTTGAGGTCAAAGTAACTGGGGAGGGGTCGGGGAAAGAACCTGGGAGAGGAAAGCGGGTGGAGGGAGAGCAGGGGAATGAGAACTTTTGAGGGTGGGGGGAGAGGTAAGGAGAGTCTCAGGGCTCTACATGGTACAGTTAACTCGAAATAAGATAATCTATTTTGAAATATCATTGAGATAAGATACACAATTTGTATAGCTCAAATTGTGTATTTCATCATTTGGTGCTGTCTACGTGATGCCAAATTTCAAAATAAAGTGCTATAACGAAATGTCTCTTTCGCTTTGTAGAATGATGTTTACAGGGACTTTGGAATAATGAACCCAAAAAACCAAGTTTGCTGTGAAGACGAGGGATAGATATTTTGAGATTCTTGGGTATCCGGAAATAGCATTGTAGCGTAGATGTAACGTTTGGCTATGTTCACACTGAGGAATTATTTTCAAATACTTATTAGCCCCCAAAATAACTTATTTTGAAATCTTTCAAAATAGCATGTTCCCACAACAGGGAAGCATCAACATTTGTGAGAGGCAGGCTCCCTTAGTAAGGACATGCTACTTTGACTCAAAGCATGTCTACACTACACACTTATTCTAAAACATCTATTTCAGAATAAATCCTGCCAAAATAAGCTATTTTGAAATAGATGTTTTAGCCTAAGCATGGAGGGAGGGATAGCGCAGTGGTTTGAGCATTGGCCTGCTAAACCCAGGGTTGTGCGTTCAATTCTTGAGGGGGCCATTTAGGGATCTGGGGCAAATCTACCAGGTGTGGTACTTGGTCCCTGCTGTGAAGGCAGGGGACTGGACTTGATGACCTTTCAAGGTCCCTTCCAGTTCTAGGCAATAGGTATATCTCCATTTAAAAAAAGAAATAGATGTTTTAGAATAAGCTATTTCAAAATAGCATGTCCCCATTACAGAAAATCCTTGAAATTACTCTGAGGCAGGCTTCCCTAAAGTGGATGTGCTACCTTGATTTAGAGCCCCAGGAAACACTAGGGAGTAATTACTTTTAATAGACCTAGGAAGGAGCATACACAATATTGCTATTTAGAAATAGCAATTTCAATAATGGCATTATTCTGGAATAATAAACTCTCATTTCACAAAGAATAAGAAGCCTGTTATATATATATAGTAGCCCAATGTCTGTGACTCTGTAATGCTGAAATGCTGGCTGTTCCCTCTAGGCGGCGCTGTTGCCTTCTGCCATGGCGCTTGGCTGACTTCTGCGCCGCTCAGCCGGGCCGCCGCGCGGGAGCAAGCAGTGCAAGCGGCAGTTTGGGGTCTGTGCTCCCCATGCAGCACCCCCGTGCTGCATGGGGAGAGTGGGGCCCAAACGGCCACTTGCGCCGCTTGCTCCTGCGCGGCGGCCCGCCTGAGCGGCGCAGAAGTCAGCCGAGCTCCACGGAGGGAGGCGAAGGGGGGCGGGGCGGTGACATGCAGCGTGACAGCGGGTCCAGGCCCCTGGCCATGAACGTCACCGCCCTGCCCCCTTTCACCTCCCGCCATGGCGCTCGGCTCACTTCTGCGCCGCTTAGCCGGGCCGCCAAGGGGAAGCCCAAAGAGCCACTTGCTTTGCTTGCTCCCCTGCGGCGGCCCGGCTAAGCGGCGCAGCAGTCAGCCGAGCGCCATGGCAGGAGGCAAAGGGGGACGGGGTGGTGATGTGCGGCATGACAGCAGCTCCAGGCCCTGCCCCCTGGCTGTGAACAGACCCTGGGCAGGGGGAGGGTGGAGGACAACTGGGAGGCTGCAGGATCAGTGCTGGGGTGAAGGGAAACGGTGCGGGGGACAGCTGGAGCTCATAGGCAGCCCCTCAGCCGGGCTGCTGCGCGGGAGCAAGCGGTGCAAACAGCCATTTGGGCTCTGCGCTCCCCATGCAGGAGGAGGAGAGCTGAGAGAAAGAGAGAGGGAGGCAGTAGGAGGAGGGGAGCGAGAGAGAGAGAGACGGAGCGAGAGACCGGAGGCTCAGGAGAGAAGACTAAGATAGAAAGGGAGTAGGACGTGGAAGAGAGACCTGAAAATCCCGTTTTATGACGGGCTAATTGGCTAGTTCTGAAATAATTTCAAAATAACAGGCTTGCCTTACGGACGCTCACTTTACCACTTTTCTAAAATGCTGTCATATAGACGTGCTGTTAGAGCCCCAGTAAGCACTGGGGAGTAATTATTTTAAGTGACTGTGGGGAGTACTTTGTTATAAAGCACAACCCTTACATTTAAATTGAAATAAGAACATCTAATGGCTAACAGTCTAACGTCAGTACTGGGCAAATTAGTTGAAACAATAGTAAAGAATAAAATTGTCAGACACATAGAAGAACATAATTTGTTGGGCAAAAGTCAACATGGTTTCTGTAAAGGGAAATCCTGTCTTACTAATCTATTAGAGTTCTTTGAGGGGGGTCAACAAACATGTGGACAAGGGGCATCCAGTAGATATAGTGTACTTGGATTTCCAGAAAGCCTTGACAAGGTCCCTCACCAAATGCTCTTACGTAAATTAAGTTGTCATGGGATAAGCGGGAAGATCCTTTCACGGACTGAGAACTGGTTAAAAGACAGGAACCAAAGGGTAGGAATAAATGGTAAATTTTCAGACTGGAGAGGGGTAACTAGTGGTGTCCCCCAAGGGTCAGTCCTAGGACCAATCCTATTCAACTTATTCATAGGCAAAAGGGGTAAACAACAAGGTGGCAAAGTTTGTGGACAATACTAAACTGCTCAAGGTAGTTAAGACCAAAGCAGGCTGTGAAGAACTTCAGAAAGATCTCACAAAACTAAATGATTGGGCAACAAAATGGCAAATGTAATGTGGATAAATGTAAAGTAATGCACATTGGAAAAAATAACCCCAACTATAAGTATAATATGATGGGTGCGAATGTAGCTACAACTAATCAGGAAAGTGATCTTGGAGTCATCGTGGATAGGTCTCTGAAGACATCCACGCAGTGTGCAGCGGCAGTCAAAAAAGCAAACAGGATGTTAGGAATAATTTAAAAAGGGATAGAGAATAAGATGGAGAATATCTTATTGCCCTTATATAAATCCATGGTACGCCCACATCTTGAATACTGCATACAGATGTTGTCTCCTCATCTCAAAAAAGATATAGTGGCATTAGAAAAGGTTCAGAGAAGGGCAATTAAAATGGTTAGGGGTTTGGAACGGGTCCCATATGAGGAGAGATTAAAGAGACTGGGACTTTTCAGCTTGAAAAAGAGGAGACTAAGGGGGGATAGGATAGAGGTCTATAAAATCATGAGTGGTGTGGAGAAAGTGAATAAGGAAAAGTTATTTACTTGTTCCTATAATATATAAGAACTAGGGGGCCACCAAATGAAACTAATGGGCAGCAGGTTTAAAACAAATAAAAAGAAGTTCTTCTTCACACAGCGCATAGTCAATCTGTGGAACTCCTTGCCTGAGGCGGTTGTGAAGGCTAGGACTATAACAGGGTTTAAAAGAGAACTAGATAAATTCATGGAGGTTAAGTCCATTAATGGCTATTAGCCAGTATGGGTAAGGAATGGTGTCCCTAGCCTCTGTTTGTCAGAGGGTGGAGATGGATGGCAGGAGCGAGATCGCTTGATCAGTACCCATTCGGTTCACTCCCTCTGGGACACCTGGCATTGGCCACTGTCGGCAGACAGGGTACTGGGCTGGATGGACCTTTGGTCTGACCCGGTATGGCCATTCTTATTTCGGAATAGGGCATTTCTACATGCTCAGATCAGAAGATAAGAACATAATTCCCGTTAGCAGAGCAACAATGACACTAGGTGGCCATTGCAGGTAATTCATGCAGAATTCTGCAGTGCAGAGACAGTGACACTCGGTGGTCATTGGAGGTAATGCACGTATAATTCTGTAGTGCAGCAACAGTGACACTTGGTGGCCATTGGAGGTAATGCATGTATAATTCTGTAGTGCAGAGACAGTGACACTCGGTGGCCATTGGAGGTAATGCACGTATAATTCTTTAGTGCAGCAACAGTGACACTCGGTGGTCATTGGAGGTAATGCGTGCAGAATTCTGTAATGGAAAAACAGCGACACATGGTGGCCACCCACAGCTATGCATTCACAATGGAGCAACTCTGACACATGGTGGTCATTTGCGGTATTGTGGGCACAATTCTCTGGGGCTACTTCTACACTGGCAGCTTCTTGCGGAAGAACGGCCATTCTTCTGCAAAAACTTGCCGGCTGTCTACACTGCACGAGCATTCTTCCAACAGTAAATTTACAGTATAACATTGTAAAACAGGGCGTCTTCCGGAAGAGTTATTCCTCTCCCCACGAGGAATAAGCCCTCTTAGAATCATAGAATCATAGAATACTAGGACTGGAAGGGACCTCGAGAGGTCATCGAGTCCAGTCCCCTGCCCTCATGGCAGGACCAAATACTGTCTAGACCATCCCCGATAGACATTTATCTAACCTACTCTTAAATATCTCCAGAGATGGAGATTCCACAACCTCCTGGGCAATTTATTCCAGTGTCTGACTACCCTGACAGTTAGGAACTTTTCCTAATGTCCATCCTGAACCTCCCTTGCTGCAGTTTAAGCCCATTGCTTCTTGTATCCCCAGAGGCCAAGATGAACAAGTTTTCTCCCTCCTCCTTATGACACCCTTTTAGATATCTAAAAACTGCTATCATGTCCCCTCTCAATCTTCTCTTTTCTAAACTAAACAAACCCAATTCCTTCAGTCTTCCCTCATAGGTCATGTTCTCTAGACCTTTAATCATTCTCGTTGCTCTTCTCTGGACCCTCTCCAATTTCTCCACATCTTTCCTGACATGCGCTGCCCAGAACTGGACACAATACTCCAACTGAGGCCTAACCAGCGCAGAGTAGAGCGGAAGAATGACTTCTCGTGTCTTGCTCACAACACACCTGTTAATGCATCCCAGAATCATGTTTGCTTTCTTTGCAACAGCATCACACTGCTGACTCATATTCAACTTGTGGTCCACTATAACCCCTAGATCCCTTTCTGCCATACTCCTTCCCAGACAGTCGCTTCCCATTCTGTATGTATGAAACTGATTGTTCCTTCCTAAGTGGAGCACTTTGCATTTGTCTTTATTAAACTTCATCCTATTTACCTCAGACCATTTCTCCAATTTGTCCATGTCATTTTGAATTCTTACCCTATCCTCCCGATTAGTCGCAACCCCTCCCAGCTTGGTATCATCTGCAAACTTAATAAGCGTACTTTCTATACCAATATCTAAATCGTTGATGAAGATATTGAACAGAGCCGGTCCCAAAACAGAACTCGTGTGCAAGAGTTCTTCCAGAAGAGGGCAGTGTAGACAGGCAACATGAATTTCTTGCACAAGAAGCCCCTATGGTTAAAATGGCCATCAGAGCTTTCTTGCGGAAGAGAGTGTCTACACTGCCATGGATTCTCTTGTGCAAAAGCACATGGCAGTGTAGACGCTCTCTTGTGGAAGAGTTTTTGCACAAGGACTCTTCCGCAAAAGAGTTCTTGTGCAAGAAGCTGCCAGTGTAGACATAGCCTAAGGGTATGTCTACACAGCAAAGTTATTTCGAAATAACAGCAGTTATTTTGAAATAACTTTACCAGCGTCTACACAGCCAAAACTGCTATTTCAAAATTAAATTGAAATAGCGGAGGGCTTATTTCAAAATTGGTAAACCTCATTCCGCGAGGAATCGCGCCAATTTCAAAATTGCTATTTCGAAATAAGCACTGCGTAGATGCTTATTTCAAAATAGGGGGCCTCCAGCCCTTCCCAGGGTGCCCTGGTGGCCACTCTGGGCACAACCAAGACAACTCCTCTCCCTCCCCCCCCCCCCAGAGCCCTTAAAAGGGTAGACTCTGGCCACAGTGCCTGTGCCAGCTCCAAGCCTGCCAGCCCAGAGCAAGCAGTCTCTGCACCTGACCCAGCCAGTGCCAGCCAGCCCTCCACCGCTCCCCAGACCAGTCTGCCAGCTCCCAGGAGCCTGCCAGGGGCCGGAAAAAGAGGGCACCTGCCTGGTCCAGTGTGGAGATCAGGTACCTAATTCAGGTTTGAGGGGGATGCCTCCAACGTCCATGATCTCCGCACTAAACAGAGGAACGCAACCGTCTACAGGTGGATGGCTGCCAGCCTGGCCATCAAAGGCCACATGTGAACCCAGGAGCAAGTTCGCATGAAAATACAGGAGCTGCAGCAGGTGTATGCCAGGGCCACAGGGGGCAGCTCCCAGACCCCTGCCCCTATTTTGATGCCATGGACCACATCCTGGGGGGCAGGACAGTCCGTGCCCCCCAGGCAGGATCCCCCATGGCCGCTGGCGCAGAGCCCGGGGCCCTCCCCCGGGGCGCATGGCGCATGCGCTGCCCAGCCCGGCCCGGCCATCGCTGCTGGTGTGCACGCCAGGCTGTGCAGGGCCCCGTGGCCATTGGGGGAAGGGTGCTGCTGGCTGGCGCCGTGGGGCCGGCGCCGCAGGAGCCGGGCGCGTGGTGCATGATGGCAGCTATAAGGGACGCTGCGCGCCCCTTACTGCTGCCATCAGGCGCCCCCCATCGGTTGGCACCCCGGGCAGCTGCCCAGCGCGCCCACCCCTCAGTCCAGCCCTGCCCTCAGGTGGTATCATCAACCCAGGGTCAGAGCTTGCTGCCTCCTGCCGCTCCAGCCCCTGCTGCCTCCCCAGCTACCACTCCTCTTCCCAGTCCTTTTCCCCCTCCCGCTTCTTCCTCCCCACCCTTCCCACATCCCCAGGGATGCCGAGGCCCCCGCACCCGCAGTGCTGGGAGACAGTTGGGCCGGCAAGACCCTCAACTCTGAGCCCTGAGCTTCTCCTCCCCCTTCCTCCCCTTGCCTCCCCCTTACAGCTCCCTCCTCCCAGGTTTCCCCCTCCCCTCTCCCTACTCCCCTCTTCTTTCCCCAGTCCCACCTCAGTTTCATTTCCCCACCCACCCCAGTTTTGTTCAATAAATAGGCTTTGTTGTAATGAACACATGTATCTTTTACTGTACAGCAGGAAGGGGGGTTAGGGAGGGGTAAGTGGAAGGATGTGAGGGAGGAATGAAGCACAAGCCCCCAGTGGGGTACACCAGGGAGACTGTTACTGCCTGCTGAACATGCTGTCAGGCTCGCAGCAACACATCCAGGAGAAGCACCAGAATGCCCAGGGGCGGCTCTGGCTCCATGCTGCAGAGTGCTGTGGTGTCCCGAGTGAGGGCAATCAGAGCACACAGAGAAAAAAAATGCTTTGCTGTCCCTCAGGGAGGTAGGCAAGCAAGCAGGGACACCTTAGAACCAGCTGTCCGGGGGGGTCCCTTTAAGCACAGGTCTCAGATAGCCTCAGGCAGCAGCCACACAAGATAACTCCTGACCTGATGCCCTGCCAGAACCAGTTCCGGCCAGCCTTAAATGCAATTCAGCATCCTATCAGTGTGGATGCGCTATTTTGAACTAGCAAAACGCTATTTTGAAATGCATTTTGTGTCTAGACGCGTTATTTTGAAATAATGCTGTAGTGTAGACATACTCTAAGTCTATTTCAAAATATCTTATTTCAAAATAGTTATTTTGAAATAGCTTATGTCATCAGAGGGAAATGGTTTTGAAATACTTGATTTCAACATAGTTACATTGGGGTGATTCTTTCAAACTAGCAGGTCCCACTACAGGGAAGCCTCAAAAATCATCTGAGGCAGGGAGGATGTGCTACATGGAGTCAAGGAACATTTAGACTGCACACTTGTTTTAGAATAAGCTATTTTGGAATAATACCTGCCAAAATAGCTATTTCAAAATAGCACATCCCCAGTACAGGGAAGCCTGGAAATTACTCTGAGGCAGGCTTCCCTAATGTGTATGCACTACCTTGATTTAGAGCCCCAGGAAACACTGGGGAGTCATTACTTTGAATACCTCTGGGGAATAGTTATTTTGAAATAAGAACACCCCAACTCACGCTCACTCCGTTTCTCCAGTGTCTGTTGCTAGTTCTCCTCCACGTACACTCAGTTTCCTCAGACTGGGGCTTGGGCAAGAGTAAGGGATCTGGCTCTGGGAGAGACTTTGAGGTGTGTGGGTTGGGGAAGGGTTTTGGGATGTGGGAAGGGGGTGAGGCTTTTGTGTTTACCTCCATTGAGTCATGAAAGGAACTTGTACATCCTTCTGGCAGTGACTTGTAGGTGGAGGGGCTAGGGAGCCTCCACGAACTGATGCTTGCATGCATTGTTCATGACTAACGGGAGGTGTGGAGTCGGCACCGAGGGTGTGGGCAGCGTGTGGAGAGACCGACGCAGAGGGGCCATATGGACCGTGCCAGTTGCTTCTGTGAGCTGTGCATTGTGAAAGCGGGCAGGAAGCCTGTGTTACTCCTACTGCGCTTCTGGTAACAGTGGCTGTGTCTCGGGCCCATGGGACACTTGAAATGGAATGGCGCCTAGGTAATTGCTACCTTTGTCCTTTACAAGTGGTGTTGCTGTTGGGGGAGAGGTGTTGCCTTTAGAACCGAGTGCGCTCTTAGCAACCGCTGCTCCAAACTTGACCACCCAGTGTCTAATTTGTGTCAGGATTGAGCTCTGAGACCTTTGTGTATGAAAATTAAGAATTGGGGGAGGCAGCAGGGTCTAGAGCAGGGGTGCCCAAACTTTTTGATACTGGGGACTAGTAAATCCATTCACGAGCTTTTGGAGGACTGGTAACATTTTTTGCATATTTGCATATTCATTTAGCCCACAGAAAAATCAGTCGGGGCCACACAAGTAAGATACAAAAACACAACCCCTCCAAACCCCTCAAACCTCACTTATGTGGCCCCAACTGTGCTGGGACAGTTCTGGGGAAGGGTGCCAATGAGTGCTGGGGCAGGGGACAGGGTGTTTGGGGGTGCTGGGGCAAGGGATAGGGTGCTTGTGGGTGCTGGGGTAGGGTACTTGTAGGGGTCGGGGGTGGAGGGGACAGGGACCGATACCTGGGGATCCTATAGCTGCCAAGGCCCAGGAAGTGCGTGGGCTGCTCCCCCGTCCCCTGAACAGCGGCGCGGTACCTGACATGCTGGTCCGTTGCACTCCTGATGCCTTCTGGGGGAGGGAGAATCCCGGACTGCGCCAGCCCCAACCGCTCAGGTAGCGCACGCCTTGCTCCTCCGCTCCCCATGGCAGCATGCACCGCCCGAGCAGCTGGAGCCGGCACGCTGGAGACTTTATTCCCCTGCTGCCTTCCCGCACAGGGAGAGGGGGTGTCCCGGACCGCGCCTGCCCCAACCGCTAGGTCAGCGCGCACCTTGCTCCTCTGCTCCCCACCGCAGCATGCGCCACCCGAGCAGCTGGAGTCGGTGCAGTCCCAGATCCCCACCCACTCCCCCGCATGCAGGAAGGCAGCAGGGGAACAAAGTCCCCAGTGCGTGATGGACCGGCGTTTTAGGTACCGCGCCGGCTGTTGGGGCAGGGGGGAGAGCAGCATGCGCACTTCCGGGACTGGTGCACAGCTGCAGAACTGCCCCCTGACCCCGCAGGAAGCCCGCGCTGCCTCTGTTGACACTGGGAGTTCAGCATGGCATTCATCTGGGGGTTGCGGGCAGCGAGGCAGGCTCTTGCAAAAAATTTTCTGAGGCCTGGTATTTTTTCCTAAGGACCAGTACTGGGCTGTGGACCACAGTTTGGGAAACGCTGGTCTAGAGACAATGGGCGGGGGGGCGAGCTTGGAAGGAAGCGGTGGCCAGTGCCCCACCTCATGTCATCAAAGTACAAGTTCTCACAGGTTGCCATTTTCCTATCATGTTGGCTCTGGGGGTATGGTGGGTTTCTTGTAGGGTTGCCAGGTGTCCAGTATTGATCCAGACAGTCCGGTATTTTTGCCTCCTATCCAGTAAAAAAATTCAGAAAATACCAGACACCTAAAATTTCCGGTATTTTCTGATTTTTTTTTCCCTGCCAGGAGGTGAAAGTACCAGACACCTAGCAACCCTACACACACTTGGCAACTGAGCCCAGCCCCGGTGCCCCCGCCCGTGCCCTGGTCCTGGCCCCGGCCCTGGCCCCCGATCTCCCTGCTCACCTGGTTCTGCAGGGAAGCTCCATTCTGGCTCCATGAAGAAAACAAAATGGCCACCAGCAAAAAGCCTAAAGAACTGAAGCCTTCCTTGGGTCTTCGTGCTCAACCTCTTCCCTCTTGCTATCCCTATTCTGACACTGCAGGCACTTAAAAAAATAAAACAGCTTTAATTTTTTTTTTTGCTCAACAACTGTGGTTCCCCCTTTTTTCCCCCTCCACAGAATTTTTTCCCCAGTATTTTTTTTTGGGGGGGGGTGCGGTATTTTGGGGTAAACCATCTGGCAACCCTAGTTTCTTGTTTGTATCAGGTGGCCTGGCACTGCAACAGGGAATGACACCCCCCTTCACCTTGAGAATGAGATGGTGTGTATCCTCTCTGGCACCAGCCAAGTAATGTTTCCTACATTCTGCATATACTCCAGTTCAAACACCCCCTTCACTACTTCTAAAGTAGCTATTTAAGCACCCTGTAGCTGCTACACACCCTGAGAAACCCCCTTTCTGTGGGCAGGGTTTTCTTTTTAGGAACCTGAAATAGGGTGACTGTAGCCTCATCTGGTCACAGAGTTTGAGTCTGTGGAGATTAGTATTTGTTAGGAGAACAGATGATTCATGCTTCAGCATGAGCAGCTCTTGCCACTGCTAATGTAGAAATGAAGTAAAGGGAGTCTGCGGCCTATGAGTCTGCATTTATACCTTCCTTTGGCCTGCAAGGCATGCTGGGATATTGAGGGGCGGAGCTTATGGCAGCATTTAAGCTGGGCCTCTAGGCACAGGGAGTCATTCAGCTTTGGGTTGCTCCAAGGAGATGCAGAGAGGCACTCGTACGATCATGGTGAGTATTGACATCGGGTAACGATGGGCTGTATTTTTGGTTAAAGTACCATTCTTCTATTCTCATTTTTGTAATGTGATTTAATTGCATTTTATGTTGTGTGTAGTGTATTTAATGCATGTGTTTTCACCGGGGGGATGATATGGGGATTGTTTCTGATTGCCATTCTGAGAAACACACATTATTGGCATCGATAGTATTTCTACAGTGTCTGCTGTAGAAGAATAGCAGTCTTCTGGCTGGGTTAGGTGGGGGCTGCTCTGAGACTACTGTAATGTGTAATGCCAGTTCTCTCTGCTAACTTCAGCTATATTTTTTCCTTTTCTTTCACGTTCAGTCATCTAAAGCCCTGTGAGTAGAATGAATCAATCAGGTTTGCAGTCAGGTTTTCTTTGCATTTGCAAGTATCGTCCAATTTTGTAGGGATCGGTGTTGTAATTTTTCAAGAGGCATGAATACTTTTATGCATTTTTCTCGTAGGTCCGTGAGTCCTCGACTACCGAGGAGAACGAGACATCGAGAGGGGAAACGCCTGTCAAATTATCATAGTTAAGTATCTGCCGAAGGGTTTGACGGTGAGAAGCGTTCCTGAGGTCGAGTCTTCTCGTTTTTTTACAGAAGCTCTCTAAACAGTGACCATCACTAATGGGGGTAGAAAAGGCGTGCAGGTGGAAGATCATTGTGCGGCAGGACCGTGCATTTCCTGTGGAGGAAAAGTCATTTCTGGGACAGTGATCCATCTGTAACTAGAGATGCTCTGTCCTCCGTTTCCTGTCTGTTACACTGCACTAGGCTTGCATAATCGGTCACTGCTACTTTCTTCTGTCATCCTCTTCCGGGTGTGTGTTTTCTGCAGAGCACGTGAGCATCTTAGTTAACGATGGGCTACTGTGGCACCGAGAAAAGAGGGAGGAGAAGCAGGAGTCTGCAGAAGCGTAGCCATTTTCTGCATCGACAAAAGCGATCGAGTGGCAGGGATGAGGCAGCGGGGCGAGGGGAGTCAACTTTGTAGGAGATGTTTCTTTTGTTAACGAAGAAGTAGGTAGACGCGGTCATCTTTGACGTCTCTTGCGTCGAAAGCTCGTCGGGTAGAATTTAGAAGAACCATTTGCGGTTGAGGTTTGCTCGTGTGCGTGGACGATACTAGACGCGGATGCCGGTCGTCACATTCCACGGAGGATCGTGACCATTTCTTCGTTCGTCCGGGAAGACGTCGTCGTCCGTCGCTGACCGAGGAACGTCATCGTACGGAAGCGATGGCCTGTAGGCAAAGGAAAAGAAGACCTCGAGAGCAGGAGGGGATGTCAAAGTTAAGTATCTTCCCAAGAGTCGGACGGTCAGAAGGATTTGTGCGGTTGAGGTTCATTGTTTAGGAACAGAAGTTCTGTCACAAATGCCTATTGTCAAGAAGGACGGGGGGGTCGTTATACGGAGGATGTGCGTATTTCTCCCGAGAGAGCGATGCGCACGTCACTAGAGATGCTCTGTTGTCAGCTGTCTTTTACACCACGCTGGGTTTGCATGAGCAGTCACTACTATCTCTGTCTTTGGTTCTATATGCAGTTGTGGTTTTCTGAGGCAGATGTGAGCATCCTAGTTAGCAAGAGGCCCCAGTGGGGTGGGAGAGGTGGAAGGCCACGTGCAGGAAGCGAGTTGCATCTTTGTCATAGGTACGAACGAGTCGGGGCTCTTTGGGGCGTCGGATCGGTTATTTTAGCAAACTGAGAGCGATAACGTAGCATCGTAGCTTTTAGCAATAACGTGGTGTTTGTTGTCGACGTGCCACAGGAGGATTCGACTACAGAGGCGAGGGAGCGAGGCACGGCAAGTCCATCCTGTTCGGTCCACACAGTTTGCGGCAACGGCGATGCAAGCGGAAGCAGCGTAACCGGTGGCGTCCGTGAGGTAAGTGTTAAGTTAGAGCTTGGAGTACAACCTCGATGATGGGTATGTGGCCTTTGCTGCGTTAGGTGAAGCGGGCTAATTGTGAAAGGGTCGTTGGCTAATTACGTTCGTTAACTCGGATGCTGTTTTTTCCGCGCCTGTCGTCACCTCTAAGGCGGTGTGCCATTACCTAGAAGACAGTTGCCCGTCGTCAGGTCATTAGCGTGGTCGTCGTCACGTACGATCGAACGCGTCGAGTTTTGTCATTTTTTTTGAATGGATCGCAGACGTGCAATATAGGCGAGGAGGGCTGTGCGGAACATGTGTGTGGGGGGGGAGGGGGAGAGTCGCAATACTAGCGTGGCGAGGGATCTTGTGACGTGCGATTCCTGATGGAGTTATTTAAGGGTTTGTGGGGGAACGGGAAGGAGTCATATTGAAATAGATGCCATTTCCAGAAATGTAACTGACTTACAATAGTCTTTAGCACATAGGCCGTTTGTCACGTTAAGTTTTTGTCGTTGTTGTAGGTTCTGCATCCGAAGATATCTAATTTTGAAAAGCAGCGATGAAGTTGGCGAGCGGGGGAATTTTTTCCCTCCCAGAAAGTGATTCGATTTCACATTCGCAAGTTAAGTATGGCCATCGATGAGGGTGTTTGTTTGTTTTGCACACGCTCTGTTTCACTTGGGAAACGTGGTTCACCGGGTGCATGTCACTGGGGAAATTCACATACATAACGTAGCACATGTGTGCTTTGGAAGCGAAGGTTTGCGTTTGTTTTACAGGCCTTAACTGTGAGAATTGTTTTTCATTTCCATAGGAAGCGTTCCCCATCGGTGCGATGTGAAGATTTCGCCATGACCGGAGAAGAGTTTGGCGTGTCTTTGCCGGTTTGGAAGATGT